>CAUYQG010107421.1:0-22860 GCA_963574415.1 Tarsius wallacei
TATTCTGTTTTACTGTTCACCTACTGATGGACACTGGGGATATTTCCACCTTTTAGCTATACTAAACAATGTAGCTATGAACAAGGGTCTGCAAATATCTCTTTGAAAAGTAAAATTTCTGTATAAGATGGCAATTCTTTGTTGAGCATTTTGACGTGCTATACTGAATTTCATAGTGGATGCCTTCACTTACACTCCCTCCAGCAATATATAACAGTCTCAAATTCTGTACATCCTTGCCAGAACTTGATATTTTCTATAATTTTAGTAATGCCATCCTAATGGATGTGGAATGCTATCCCATTGTGGTTTTAATTTGCATATTTCTAAGAACTAGCAATGTTGAATATCTTTTTATGTGCTTATTGGCCATTTGTATGTCTTATTTTAAGAAATGTCTACTTATGTTCATGTTCATATTTTAATCATATTGTTTCCATTGTTGTTAAGTTCTTTGTAGAACCTTGATATTAATTCTTTTTCAGATATAAGCCATGCAAACATTTCTTCCATTTAACAAATTTCCTTTTCACTCCACTTACAGTGTCTTTTAATGAACATGCATTTAAGCCGGGCTCGGTGGCTCGGTCTGTAATCCTGCGCCTTGGGAGGCTGAGGTGAGTGGATTGCCTGAGCCCGCGGGTTTGAGACCCACCTGGGCAACTTGGTGAGACCTCATCTCTACAATAAAATAAAAAAATTAGCCATGCGTGGTAGCGTGCACCTGTAGTTCCAGTTACTTGGAAGGCTGAGGCGGGAGGATCGCTGGAGCCCAGCAGGTTGAGGCTGTGGTGGCCGGGAGCGGCCACTGCACTCCAATCTGGGTGACAGAGTGAGACTCCGATTCAAAAAAAAAAAAAAAAGAAAACTAACATGTATTTTAAATTTGAATTTATATTCTTTTTCTCCCCATTCTTGTTCCCCACTTTTTTTCATTTTTCTTGCACTTCTGGTTTCATATTCAAGAAATAATTTTCAAATAATATGTTGTGATGCTTTTCTTAATACTTCTTTTAAGATTTTTCTAATTTTAGCTCTTACATTAGGTTCTGGATTCATCTTGAGTTTGCATGAGGACGGACATTTTCTCAACACAACTTCTGTAAAAGTCTTGTTCCCTTGTTGAAAATCATTTGACCATATACAAGAGAGGACCTAATTTATTTATTAAAAATTGTGTATTTATTCTTACATGTTTAACTTCAGTCACCCTACTCTCCATTTGATGCAATACACCTATTGAGATGTTTTTCTGCTGCTCAAAAGTTTTTGAAATCATAAATTTTGATGCTTTTTAGAGTTTTTGCCATTTTTTTGTTCCAACTCTTCTGTATCAGCAAATCATTTTCCTCTGAAAACTCTTTTAAAAATCCAAGGAAAAAGTCTCTGGGGACAATATTGGGTGAATAGGAAGGGTGAGGCACAGAGGTCATGCCATTTTTGGTCAGAAATTGCTGAACACTCAGTGCTGTGTGGACGAATGTGTTGTCATAGTGGAAGAACCAGTCTCATGTTTGCCAAATTCAGATGTTTCATCCACAAATCATAACACAACCTTCTCAAAACTTCCACATAAAAACTTTGGATGGCAATTTGCTCCAGAGAAACAAATTCTGAGTTTACTACAAGGAGCCCACCCTCCAAAAGATAATTCTATATTTAGGGGGTCCCCCCAGACACTCTATTCTTTTCCTTTATGTATTTATTTTTGGTATGTCTTCTACATGTCAGTACCACTTTGTATTGATTATTGTAGATTTACAGTATGTTTTAAAAATCGATATGTTTGATACCTCCATATTTAGTCTTCGTTTACAAGATTGTTTTGGCTATTTGGGCTCCCTTGAAAAGGAACTAATATAATTCTAATCAGACAAAATTATTGATGTAATTATGGGTTATATGAGGACATATAATGGCAAATATATTAACTCAATATAACATAATTCCAATTTGTGATTTTTGAGACAGAAAATAAGATATACATATCTTATTTTATCTAAGATGTGTGTGTGTGTGTGTGTGTGTGTGTGTAGGCAACAAAAATGGGAAAAAGAGTACATAAATTCAAATTTAAAATGCATGTTTATTAAAAGACACTATAAATGGAGTGAAAAGGAAATTTGTTAAGTAGAAGAAATGTTTGCATGTCTTATATCTGATGAATTAATATCAAGACTATACAAAGAACAACTCAACAACAATGGAAACAACATGATATGTATGTGTCAGATTGTATTAGTTCTATGTTTGATCACTTTTGTGCTGAAAATAAAAGCTCCTGGAGGCGTATTGGGACCAGGGAGGTATAAGAAGTAAAGTGTCTGTATCTGGGAAGGTGGGCCAGGGGTGGCCTGGCTGGGCTGTTTTCAAGAGCTAGTCTGATCCAGGACCTCAGGGCTTTCTAAGTGTTTTTACCTGTGAGACTTTTGGAACCTAAACATGTTTCCTTTTCTCTTCACAATTTTTCCAGTATGGGTTCTTGACCCTAAGCTGGGTGAGGTTTCTGTGTGGGGCTGATCTGACTGAAAATTTCTAGGGAAACTTCTGTGGATCCTCCAATTCTGAAAGAGCTTCCCTCACTCAGGAGCTGGGGACAGAAGTGACAGCAGAGTCATAGACACAGGCAAGACAGGAACAAAATGAACTTGGCTGAGCTGGACTGGTGAGCCTGGGGTAGTGGGGAGGGTGTCTCATTTCTCACAGAATTTCAGCAGGAACTAGGTTGCCAGATGAAAATTCAGGACTGGTTGGGAGCCTGAGTGTTGAGAACCATTCATCATCACTGTTCAAGGCTACTCCTGGGAACTGTTGGTTCTGTTGTCATCACAGTAGCCACATTGCTGATGCTCCAAGGAGAGGCATATATTACCCTCCCTCTGATCAGAACACCAGGCATAGGATAAGTTGAGAGATGTGTCAGGGCCTGAGGTCATAGCTCATAGGACACTGGGTGCCAGAGAAAGGGACACCCTGTGACATCCAGGGACCAGGAGCAATTCTCCTCTGAATCAGTCAGGACAATCTAAGTCATAACAGGTAACAGCCCAAATCATTGACTTACAACCACAAAGGCTGAATCCACCTCAGGTGGCATGTCCACGACAAGGGCTGGTGTTATCCTCTGAGTGCTCATTTATACTCCCTTCCTAGGGTTAATAGAGAATCAATATTTGGAATAATGCTGGTCAGTGTGGCAGAAAGAATAATGAGAGGGACAAGGTGAGCTGTGGAACTTAACCTACTCTCTAGAGGTTGTATATGTGTTCCTGATGGTGTTTTATCTTCAAAGCAAGACAGCTGCCCAAGGCACACATTAAGGGGAAGGGTATTTTTTTATATTTTAAAGATATGGGGGTACAATTCAGGGTCAGGTATACAAATGGTCATTGTCTGGTAAAGTTTGGGTCTCCCTTTTGTCCCCACTTTGGTTGATTTGAGATCAGGTACCCTTATTCATGTGGTGTGGCCACTTTCCCTCCCCTGGCAGTTTCCTGCTACTCTCAATCCCTTTCTTATGGTATTATGATAAATGTTCAAGGTCTGCTTATGAGCGAGAACATGTGGTACTCAGTTCTTTGTTTCTGTGTTAAATCACTGACTGTAATAGACTCTAAATCCATCCAAGTTGCTGTGCAGTCCGTCATTTTCTCTTTTTTTATGCCTGCATAATATTCCATTGTGTATATTTTTTAATCCCTTCCTCTTTTGATGGGCAGCTAGGTTGGCTCCATGTTTTTGCTATTGTGAATAGTGCTACAGTAAACATGTGTGTGCAGGTATCTATTTGATGGAATGACTTGAGTTCCTTTGGGGATGTTCCCAAAAGGGAGATTGCTGGGTCATGTGGACTGCTGATTTTAGGTTTTTTTAGGAATCACTTCACTGTTTTCCACAGAGGATGTACTAGTTCACACTCCCACCAACGGTGTAGAAGTGTTCCTTTCCCCCACATCCTCTCCAACATCTGCTGTTTTTTGAGTTATTATTAATGGCCATCCTGACTGGAGTTAGGTGGTATCTCAGTGTGGTTTTAATTTGCATTTATGTGAAAGGGGTTATAATCTGCCACTGCAGAGGGATTGGATATTGGTAAACAGTGACACAACCACACACTCCTGGGGCAGAGACCCATACCTTCATGGTTGTTCAGCACAGAGATGTGTGTAAGCACCAACAGTCGGCAACAACTCTGACTTCCAGAGTCAAGTGTGAAAAAAATCAATCATGTTACATACAAATGAGCCTCCCAGGCTGGCTTTCTCCTCTGTGGTCCACTTCATGCCCAGGGAACAAACACTCCCCTAACCTTCCCCACAGCTGCGTGCCATGTAGAGGAAGCTCTCAGTGTAACCAATCTCCTGCTCATCTGACCACCTCCTGCTAGAGTACCACTTATTGTACATTGTTCAGGCATCTGACCATTGAAACCCCAACATTCAGGGTTACAGCTGGACTCCTATGACTGGCCTTGAGTTTTCTTTAGGGGATTTTAGAAAAGAGGATTGTGGTGGAAGAGTTTCTTCATTAAAATCAGCCCCTCCCTTGTCTCCCAGCCACACCACAGGTCCTGAGCCTTTGTAGTCATCTGAGCACATTTCCTTGGGTGGGGGTAGAGAGGACCAGGCTAGGGTGTCCGTGTGTCTTGTGAGGACCCAGCTGCTGAGCACAGTGAACAGTGAACTGACAACACAGAGTCAGGATCCAGTTGTGATCGTGCACACACCTCTCAGGGATGGGCCGAGGTACCCAATGCCATGACAAAGTCAGCAGACCCTCTGAGTCCTTCTGTTTCTTCCCTGCCTTTGTCTTTTTCCTCCTCCCCAAGGGGACACAACTCTACAGGGACTTTGTGAAGATGTGATTGTGTTTATTTTTGTGCACAGAGCTCCTGCATCATGATGGACCCGCCCAGCTCACTTTTCTGTTTTGTGGAAAGTCCTGTGAACTCACCCTCTTCAAAGGAGATTCCCTGATAGACATCAGAGTCAGAGAGCCCAGCATAGTGACAGCAAAGCCACCAGCACTGCAGGCTCTGCCAGAAATGCCTCCTTCCCTGCCCTCCACTCAAGCAGTGGTTCCTTTCCAGTCTGCCAAGCTCTGTCCTGGAAACTCTAGGCTGTCAGGTTGTGTCTACTCCTGCCTCCAGCAACAAGTAGACCCTGAAGTTTGGTCTCTGCCTAGACAGAGGGAGGACAGAGCTGAGAGTCCTGGGCCCCTCTGTCTCTCACATGATTCTTATGGGTCCATGGCTGAAGCCCTTCTGTGAGAGGACCAAGGAGCCCATCTCCATTTGCCAGATTCAAGACACTGATTTCAAAAGTCTATGGTTCCCTGGGCCAGAGGCCAGGATATAACAATCCCTGGAGATGCCTGAGTCTGGAGATATGAAGATAATAGGATTGTTCATGAGAAATGAATAGAGATTATAAAAGGGAATCGTGTTACAAGCATTCATTGTTAACTGAAATATTTCTTGGGGTTAACTGTGTTAGAGAAACTCTGATATTGAAGCTTAGAGCATAGAACTATTGCCAGGAAAAGGAACCAAGCCCCAGGCTGTGTCACCTGGGATAAATGTCTAATGAGATACAGGATGGCCAGTTGGATTAGAATTACAGATACACAGTATTGCCCAGGACATACTTATACTAATAAATAATAAAAACGCATACATTGCTGTTCATGTGAATTCAAATTTAACTGACCTGTAGTATTTACATTTGCTAAATTTGAGAATTTTACCCCCAGTCCACGTGCATCTCATTTTTGTTCAAGGTCCAATGCCTGGGAGGTAACAACATAACTGTTGTCAGGATTAAGTTTTTCAAATGCTGATGGCTTTAAAAAATGCAGTCAATAATAAGTTTGCAGTTGTACTAGGTAAAAAATAATTTGGATGCACAGATGGAACAGACCTTTGTGTTTGTATGCAAAGGCCCTCACTAGGAGGGAATAAGAATATCAGCATATTTAGTCACTTCTGCTGAGAAGAAATAGAGATCAGGAGAGGTGATGCAGGAGAGGAAGTGTTTTCATATTAATATATTCCAAACTGGACTCATATTCAACTATAACCGATTTAAAATTATAAAGCAAAAATTATTATCATAATACTATGAGAAAGGGATTGGCAATAGTGGGAAACTGCCAGGTGGTGGGGTGGCAAGATTGGCAGGAGTGAAAAACTGCCAGGGGTAGGGAGGGCAGGATTGGCAGTAGTGGGAAACTTCCACAGATGGGGGCATACCTCATCAAAAAGGGTACCTACATAATGAATATTTGTACACCTAACCCTGAATTGTATCCCACATCCTTAAAATAAATAAATAAATGAAAGAGAAAAACAAGCCGGGCTCGATGGCTCAGCCTGTAATCCCGCGCCTTTGGGAGGCTGAGGTGAGTGGATTGCCTGAGCCTG
Organism: Tarsius wallacei; assembly: GCA_963574415.1. Lineage (NCBI taxonomy): Eukaryota > Metazoa > Chordata > Mammalia > Primates > Tarsiidae > Tarsius > Tarsius wallacei. The sequence continues at coordinate 6,422 of CAUYQG010107421.1, forward strand.
TGGGTTTGAGACCCACCTGGGCAACTTGGCAAGACCTCATCTCTACAATAAATCAAAAACTAGCCGGGCGTGGTAGCGCGTGCCTGTAGTTCCAGCTACTTGGAAGGCTGGGGCGGAAGGATCGCCAGAGCCCAGCAGGTCGAGGCTGCGGTGGCTGGGAGTGGCCACTGCACTTCAGTCTGGGCGACAGAGTGAGACTCCAACCCTCCCCCCCCAAAAGAAAGAGAAAAACAAAATAAAATTAGAAAATAATTTTAAAACATGTTCAGCAGAGTTAAAGGTGAGTAAATGATAGCATGAGATGCAGCAGGGCTGAGCACAAACAGCAGAGACCAGGGCCTGGAGGACTCAGAACTTTATGGCCCAATAAAATATACTGATTTATTTTAGAATTAGCCAAAAAAAGACTAACTCATCCTGTTATATCCGTTTCTACCTGTAGAGTCAGAAAATAAAGTTTAATGACACACTACTAAGGGGAAGGGTCATGAAGGTAAAAGTGCTCCAGGGCCACAACAGATGTGCTGTGTCCTCTGTAGGAACGAGTGAAATTCAACAACAGCATGGAAGGTCTCAGAAGGAACACAAAGTGAAGGAAGCCAGACCACGGGTGTACACTGTACAATTTCACACACAAATCTCAGAACATAAACCACATACAACAGGTACAGACCATGGATCAGGAGTTGTCTGAGAGGGAGCAATGAGGAGGGATGGAAGGAAGATTTTACAAGGGTACTAGAAGGCTTTTAGGTGAGGAGTGGTGTCACTGACTTGATTGTGATGACATTTTCAAGGCTGTGCAAACATACGAAACTGAGCACTCTAAATATTGGTGATTTATTGTATGTCAACTATTTCTCAGTATGAAATTTATATAAATAATAGGTTGAAACAAAAGAACAGAGATACACACTGAGGACCCATGAGAGAAGACACTACTCTGGAAACTCCTGGAAAAAGGGACAGGGTAATGATGGAGATGCAGGTTCCCCCTCAGAGGTGTGTCTGAGATGACACAGCTGGACCTGCCACTCTCAGCCCTGGGTTTCAGAGGAAAGGACCTGCATCCCAAGATGCAGGGATCAGGACGACCCGTTTTCTGGAAGCTCTTTTCCTAGGAAGGGGCTGCTGTGAGTGAGTCTGAGGACAGAAGGGGAAAAGGAGCCTCCACTCTCAGACAGGGCCCATGGATGCACATGGGTCCATGGAAATGGCAGCAGCTGAAGCCACAGGCTGAGCCTGAGCAGTAGCTGCCAGGTGCTTGCTCTCCTGGAAGAGAAGGAACAGTGTTCTTGGTTCACTTCCCTGTGGGCCTGGAGCACTGTTCCAGCATGGAGGCTGCTTTCACGAAAGTGACAATGACAATCAGCCTCATCTTTAGGCCAGAGCCCAGTGATGGCCAGGGATGCTTGAGTGTCAGACTTGGAGCCAGAGAATCCATCAAGGATCCCTAGGGGTCAAGTGTTATTAGCATAGATGAGGAGTTTGGGGAATGCTCCTGGGAGTTGCTGGTGCCAGTGAACACTTGAGCTACCTTTGTTGTAGCTGCTTCCAGTGCAGGAGATGGTGACTCCATGCCTCAGGACCCCAGACACTGAAGGCAAGAGTCACCACTGTTTTCTCAAAGGTGAATCTCCTCATGACACCCTTGGCTCTTCATTGGTCAGGACTGAGTCTGTGTCTCTATATAAAGCCCACTTACATCAGGATCAAGTCCAGAGCAGTGATCGGGCCCCATGGGCTCATTCTTGGCTGTGGGGACACTAGGTCCTTTCCTCTTATGTGACCCCTCCTTGGTGGTCAGAGCTCCCATTCCTCTGTGGATCCCACAGCACTGAAGAGAAAGGGAGTCCCTTTCTTGGGAGGGGAGGTTATGGTGAGAAGCCCTGGGGAATGTTTCTAGAGGGTTATTCTGATAAATCATTGTTCTCTGCCTAACTTCCACAGTTTTGAAATAACAGTCAGTAAAATACTGTGACCAGTGATTCTCTCCTAGGAAACTTCCTCCAAGTTCAAAACACAGGTCTGCAGGGGGCATAGCAAATGACCTTGAAGGATTTTTTCTTAAGACCAATGATGACACACATGCTCAGTATTTTCAGATGGAAAGAGAAAAAACAAATTGTGTCTATCAGTGTCTGATCCCAGTTGAACCTGATAATGATCACTGTTAGGAAGAATCTCTCCAAATAGAATATTTAGGGAAAGCATAAGTCTATGGTTCATAATCTGTAATGAGAGCTGTGGGAGTAGTTAATTTGAAAGAAATTATTAATATTTGATTTTTAATCAAGTATACAATATATTGAAAAATTAGTGTATACAATAATAAAGGACCCCATGTATTTTTTAAAAGAATAAAACGAACTCTCCCTATGTCCACAAGAGATCTGGCATTATGTGCCCTGGAATCCTAGCTAATTTTTGGCTTTGGAGTCACCAGCCCATATATTACCAGAAATAAAATATATGCTATGTTGTGGGTTTGCATTTCAAAGGTGTCATTATTTAAAATGTTCTTTATTTGCAAAACATTTTCTTTTGTGTTATTTGTATAGTGAGTTTTTAAAGTGTTTATAAAACAATACAGGCAATATTAAATTTTATGTATTATAATGTAGAAACACATTTTACAGTTGTTCTTGCATTCTACGTTTTCTTGTAATTTCTTCCTCTTTGGTGATACATACGTGTTTAGTGTGAATTTTGTTGTTGTTGTTTTGTTTTTTTATTTCTGCCTTTGATACATCATGCAAATGGTAACTCTCTTTGTCACTGAGTTGTTTTTCCAAATAGTAAACTTTATTACCTAAGCTGGATGTAAAAACAGAAATAGGATTCTACTCACCAGAAAAATAAAGCCAGAAGCTCACCTGCAACCTCTGGTTTGTGCAAAGACACTGGGTGTATGTAAACATAAGCAGTAGGAGGTGGGAGCTCAGGTCTTAGCCCCAGGTCCAATGAGGCTAAATTGCTACCATAGCCAGGGGACCCAGAGGGAGCAGGGGTGGGGAGCAGCATCTGGCCTAGTCTCCAGCGCCCCCACCCTCACTCCCTTTAACCCCGGCAGAAGGGCAACGCTGTGACCCCAGGCAAACAGTAATTAATAATAGAAAGTAACAAGGAGCCCCAGATAATGTTGCATGGGTAGAAGGCACAACACATCAGATCTGGAAGGGGAGGGAGCCTCAGGTGGGAGAGAAAAGGCGGGATTGGGGGGAGATGCCACAAGGATCTTGCACCCATGGTGACCATGGCACACTGAACTGGTGGCACAGCTCCTTCAAGGACCACAGTAGGCACGTGATGTTCCAGAAGGGAAGGAGGCAGTGGATGTGCCAGAGCTGTCGAACAAGAGGGAGCCATGCCTGGAAGTGCACGTGAGGTTCCTGGGATATGAAAACAGGTTCGCAGAAGACAAGGAAGCAGTTCCCTGTGCCACTGTAGCACACTAGGAAGGTTCCCATGGGCTCTGCGCATAGCCACTGCTGCACCTGATGCTCACTCAGGGTCTCCAGTGGGCAGGGAGGGGAAAAAAGCAGCACAGGACCAGGGACGAGAAGGAGGAATAGAAAGGGGGAAAGTCCCAGTTGTCATTGGGCTCTTCTGCCCTGGAGACTGCGTTGTCAGTTGCTACTTGATCATATGTTACTATCCTACATGAGGGACCAGTTGGAAGCATGAACCATAATTAGGGGGTGCACTGATAAGGGAGACAGAGGCAGTGAGCAGGAGTCTCCAGGTGGGTCTGGGGTGATAAGGGACCAGGAGGTAAGTAGGGCAGAGCTCACTAGACTGACCCAATGCTAAGGAAAGAGAGCTGAGCCAAGCCAGCTCAGCTACTTTAAGTCTCAGTGGGTTCATCTAGAAAATGAATTTTTCCTTTTGTTGACCCCTTCCTGGTGAGTGGAGGCTAAGTGGGGATGGAGTCCAGCCTCTAGGTAGCACAGAGAAAGGGCCATGGAGAGAGGTGTCAGAGATTAGCTTGCTGTGACTCTGGCCATTCATTCCTGGCTTGACACTGATTGCTGCCTCCTGCTGATCAGACTGGGATTGGTGCCTGGTGACCTGTGTCCTTTTACCCCACCATTAATGAACAAGATTTCCTCAGGCTGATAAATGTTTCCCACACAGGATGAGACTGCCCATGTTCCCTCCCTGCCCACAGGTGTTCTTCTCATTGTGTGCCCCTCAGCTTTCAGGCGGTGGGCAGAGAGAAGAGAAGGCCCTCAGTTGACTCTCCCATTTCGGCTTCATCCTGGGTTCAGTACAATATGGCCAGTGACGTGAGAGGAAGGTCCCTTTTTAGTAAACAATTTTTGAGTACATACCTTTTGTTGGGTGATTTTAATCAGTGGGTACAACAGTCTGAAAGAAACAATCTTGTCCCTGCCTCAGGGAACTGACCCTGCTGGGAACATAATGCAATTCATCCAGGGGCTTCTCTTCCTCATCTTTACCATTGGAGGCATGGAGCTGTAGGGGTTGAGGGAGAGGTTGGTAGAGAACCAGTGTCTGAAGAATACGGGAAAATGAACTCAGTGAGTCCAAGGAGCTTGCTGATGATGACTGTGGGGTCATGGTCTGCAGAGGTTAGGGCTGACAGGGAAGGTGGGCTGGAGCCTTCCTTAGAGGATGTGATGCAAATAGCATGAGAAAACTGAAGGGGGAAATAAACTCTCCTTCAGAAAAGACTAAATGAGAAGTGTAAGATGGAGAAAGTGCACAATCTACATGCCTTCTCTGAATACTTCATATCAGTGAAATCTTGTTATTTTGTAGATTTGTGTCAGAGGAGAAGATGAACAAAAAGTTTTTGGTTTTATTAGCCTGCAGGTTAACAGCCAGCTTATCTCCATCTCAGATTATTTGCTTCGAAGTTCCCTTTCTTTTAGATTGTAGATCATGTGTTTTTAAAATGCTCATTGTTTAATTTTTACTCTCTTACTAATCTTATTAAAATGTCAGTTGAATAAAACTTCGGACACATGTTCATTCTACATTTTATGAGAGTGATGTGCTTATTATTATAAAAATTACTCCCCCACAACCACTTTGTGGCTTATCTACTTAGATGTTCACAGAGGTATACCTGCTGTGTCTATTTAGATGATCGGGTCTGAATAGTTTCCTCTGCTTCATCTGAGGGGATTCTCTTCTTGCATTCTAAAGTGAATCCTGAGAGGTGCACCAGATTTCCTTCTGTGGATTCTGTTGTCTAGCGATCCCTGCCCTTAATAGAACAGTGGGCTATAGATTAATATTTGGAGTTATCAGCCTGTAGGTGATAACTAAGCTGGAAAAGAGATGAGAAACCAAGAGTGTGTTATCTGAGTCAGGAAATGACCTTAGACCTGAAGATATACTGTATTGTTGGGTTGCCACAGAGTAATCCAGATAAGGAGCTGAGAAGGAAAGTCTAAGGTAGGGGAACACAGGGGGGTTCATTTAGGGCTCTGATAATTTGTTTTGTGCCTTGAAGGGGAAGAATCAGTTGGCCCTGATCCCAGCACCCAGGTCACAGAAGAGGAGGGAGAGCGAGATAGCACCATTGAGCCCAAGATCCTGTGAGGTGGAGAAGCCCATTCGATACCCATAGGTGACCTGGACAGCAGTTGTGGGAGCAGAAGGGGATCTCACATGGCATATGTGGTCAGAGGGAGGGGTGCTGGTGCTGAAGCCCTGGGTTTGCTTCTCACCTAAGTAGGAGCAGTGACATCCAGGAGACAGTGGGCAGTTGCACTGCTTTCTCTCTTTGCATATTACCTCATTCACTCTGGGAAGTGAAGGTCATTAGGAATATATTTTCCTGCTTTCATCTCCTGAAACAACTGAATTTCAGATTGATGCCTCATGGGTATGAGTAGGTATAACTTGCTGTGGGACTGATCTGTTGCAGGGACATTAGAAATGTCAGAGTCAAGGCTGTAGCTTTGTGAGATGGGGACTACCTGGTACTCAGTGTAACCTGATCATGAACCAACATGGACTAATGATGAAGGTAGAGGAAAGAGTGATGCATATCAGGAGACCACTGAGGCAAACCACCTGTCCTTTTTCTCTCCTCTCTGGATCATAGGTAACTTAGCCATGTATTTTGTGTTTAGTTGACCTCAACACCAGCTCCAGGGATTGGCAGTGTATCTTGCAAACCAATCAGACAACCAATTCTGGTCACTATCATGGTGCCAAGGAAGATGGCATGAGTTATTTGGTTCTGCTGTCCTGAAGAACAGGGGTTCTTGATTAGGGAGAAATGGTTCTGTCATTTTGTAGGGTTGGAATATGGATGTGATGATGACCAACAAAGCCATTTTTTTCTCCACATTGGTATCCAGTCCTGGCATAGAACTCATCATGGAGGAGGGAGGGAGATACCCTGAGAAGAAGGCAGCATTCATCAGCCCTGACTATTGCTGTTTATATTCAAAAGTGGCCATTCAACTTCCTGACATTGCAGCTCAACCTCTGCACAAACTCTGACCTTACAGCAACTGAAGTAAAACCACAGTGCATTTCTGGTCCTCATTCCTCTAAAAGAATTTTTCAAATTAATGGCTGTGAGCCCCAGGCTGTAGGCTCCTGCATGACGAGGTTCCTCCTGCATGATGCATGATCTCTGTGCTGGGCTCAGTGCTGACTCTCTGTTCAATTTTGTTCATGTGTGTTTAATATGCAAAGACTAACTAAACTTCCGTAAAGTATATTTTTGAATGAACTTAATAACTAGTTAACACAAAATACTTATATTAGAGAGAACACAGACCTCGCCAGTATCTATTTCTGATGTAAGCCATTGCAAAGAGTTCTTTTTCCCTCCCTATCACTGCAGTGTGGTGTTAGTCTTTCTTTGGTTGCATTTTGATACACTTTTATTTTCAAGTTGTTTTCATTATTTTTCCTACTAGACTCTGTCCTGGGATATAATTAGCCCTTCATAACACCTGTTTTCTAGCACTGTCTTCCTGGTCCCCACAGGGGATTACTGGGTCAGGATGTGTTGACCCATCTGCCTTGTTCTGCCAGGAAGGACTGCAGACTCCTTGCTGTGAGGCATCAGGTTCAATCTGGATGAGAGTCCTCATCCTCAGCTTGTTTGGTCCTGTTGGCCCCTTTTCCTCATGTGGAAAAGGAGAGGTGTATCCAAGAAGGTGGGAGGTGCTCACATTTTGTGCTCCATGAAATAATCTCCTATGAATACTTAAACACACACCAGTTCTAGAGTCTCATCCCTGAGATTCCTATTAATTGTTGTGGTGAAAGCTTAATGCTGTGTTTTTCCAAAGGTACATATTTCTAACATGTGGACAACATTGAAGACTAAAGAATGAAGCACGTTCTTCAAAATCTTGTTTTTTTAATGATATTTGGAAATTCTGACAGACACACACACGTAGGTCTTCACAGTACATGAGATGAGGGTCTCCTAGAGACATGTTTTTCTAGAACTTCTGATGAACCACCACATTTGTTGGAGCTGATTATATATCTTGAAAATGTGAGATCTGAATTATCTTCCATCAACTAGATGGTGTCAGTCCCATTGACTCAGTTGGCTGCAGTTTGCCACACTCTCACAGGTACTGAGAACCCAGTCCTTGTTTCTCCCCCTCCAAATCCCCTCAGCACCCTCCATCTCTGAGTCATGCAAACCTGACCATTCTTCTCCACCTTGCCTGCTCCACCCTTGTCGAGGACTCCACAGACTGACATTTGTGTTTAAGCCAAACTCCATCTGATCCTCACCTCCTCCAAGGTTATAAGATATGCAGCAGGTAGACTTAACAGTCTTAATCATCAACACTTCCAGATCTGCTATACCCATCCTAACAAACTCGCTTCTCCTCACTTTCCTGATACATAATATTGCTAGTGATTTTTTAACTTATATTTTCTCTCTTCCCCTAGATCACATCAGCTTCTGGAGGAGAGGGATCTTCTGTTCTTCTCTATACTGTATCCTGAATGCTGCAACCACAACCAGAGTCTGGCATATAGTAGGTGTTCAGTGAATGGGGTATGGACAGATTATCTTTCTATCATCGACTATCTTGAGTCAGACATAGCTGGACTCAGAGTCTCTAGTCCCCCTGACCTCTTTTTGTGAATTAAAATATGTCCATATCATATTCTTAAACTTGTAAATGAACCCCCACTATGTCTGTAATTGGAGATTGGGCATATAAGGAAACAGTGAAGGATAATTAGGTCATAAGAGTGGGTCCCTAAACCAAAAGGACTGGTTTATTTCAAGAAAGTTGTACACAAACAGCACACAGACCTATTATTAGTTATGTGAAAACACAAAGAGAAGACAGTCATTTGCAAGCAAAAGAGAGAAGACAGAGTAGGAACCAAACCTGTTGAAACCTTCATTTGCTTCTTCCAGACTCCCAAACTATGAAGATACCCAGTCTGTGGGGTGTTGCTGTGAAAGCCCTAGCTGACTAATTCAGCCCTCATGAACTCTGTCTCAGGGAAGCTGGGCCTGCCACCCAGAAAAAACCACTCAATTTGAGAAAATCATGCAAGGTATTGTTGGCAAAGACAGATTTGGAGGCAGACTTTGAGAGAGTGAGGACACATTCTCTAGACAAGGCCTGAAGGCCTTCTTAGATCCCAGTTTTAGAACAGCTACCTTGTGCAGAGTGGGGGCTGCCTGGCAGGCCCCTTTGCTGGAAAATGGCATGTTCTTGTCTCACTTACTCACTTGCCTGGAGCACTGTGTGAGCATTGAGGCCCTTGATATAGGAATGGCAGTGATAAGCAGTGTCCTCAGGCCAGAACCCAGTGATGGTTAGTAGGGCTATGGTACCTGATGTGGAACACAAGAATTGGTCAGGGACTTCCAAGGACAAATTGCTATTACCATGGATGAGGAGCTTGGGGGCCACTCCGGGAGCTGCTGATACCATTGCACAAAATACCCACCCCCAGTGTTGTTGCTGATTCCAGTTACAAAATACCCACCTCCGGTGTTGTTGCTGATTCAGTCTGTGCGACTGAGTCAGCACAGACTGATCCTAGGTCCCTGGAAGCTGGAGAGACACAGACTTGGTGATTCTGGATCCAAAGATAAGAGTAGAAAGCAAGATCTCATGGTTTTCCCAGGACTCGTCCCACAGCCCCATGTCTAGTCACCTGTGCGGTGAGCAAGGAGAGTGAGGAGGAGAGGGTACCAGGCCATGGTGGAGATTGTCCTGAGTCCTGCCTTGTGTGCCCATAGCTGAAGCAGAGCTTCCCCCAAGTTGCTCCCTTCCCCTTTTCATACTCTGAAAGGGGGAAGATCTATTCATACAACTGAGAACCTGCAGTTGTCCAATGTTACTCTAGGCCATGGGTTAGGGTTCTCTGTCTGAGGGTGTCATTGAGGTGGGCAGAGATTGGGATGTGCAGTCCCAGGATATGAGGAAGTCACAGCTGCTGTGAGCTCTGAGCAGAGCAGATGGCTGGTCCCTGCTCTTATAACCATCATAACCCTAGAAAATGAGTCCTAATTTCCCCCTGGTGTCATGACCAGACACACCATTGTGTGCTATGCTAATCATTCGGTTTAATATTATTGTGGAAGCAAAGTAAATTGCAATTTTTGGCTTTCAAAAACAATCTAGTCTAGGGGATTTTCATAAAGATACTATATTTTGGAAAAAAAAGAGTGGAAACTGTCCAAGACCAGTCTTGAATATTGTAGTGACTTCATCTTGAGTATAACACTGGAAATATAGAATTTACAAATATACTAAAATGTCTTGTTGTTTGTTTATTTGGAAGTAGAAGGCATTGGAGAAACCATATGCTCAGTGTGTGCAGTAACTAGGCCTGGTTACAGATCAGTACCCATTGGACACATGTTGTCCTTCAGTTCTGTATATGCCATAATGCACTGTGTCACATCAACATATTGTGACCCTCAGTGGAGACTCATGAATTCAATCACATGTCATCTGTCTGCTGTGAGTGAAAATGTTTCAGATTTGTAGGTTGAGAGATACAGTGGATTTCAAAGCCAAGCAAGGAATCTGGGACAAATTACACTTACTGTCTTTCAAATCAACACACTTCAATCTCCTCAAATTCTGCTTTTACCTTGAGGTAGGATTACTTTCTGCTTACATTCATAAGGTCATAAAAGTAAAACACATTATTTGTTTTAAAATATACAAATATTAAAATTATTTCTCCTTCTGCTCAGCTAAGGTAGTGTCAGAGCTCTTTATTGAAAGAATTTAGGGAAAACCTTATGCTCTACATTGTTTTCATCACCATTGTTATCATTGTGAAGATGTCACCAGGGGACAATGTGGAACTCCTCAGAGGTGACCAAGACCTGAAACAAACACAAATGGGTTATATTTAAAGAAACGGGGACTTCCAGCAAGATGGCAACGGGTCAGTGAGACCCTCCGCAAAGGAGAACACACATAAAGACTCTAGCTCTCTCCCAGGGGCTGCAGCCCCCATTGTCGGCAGCCTGCTCTTCACACGGAGCTCGGTTATGGCTGCCGATCAACCACCTCAGCAGTCTAAGCCACCACTGCAGCCTAGTTACCACCACCATGGCCATCGCCCACCCATGCCTGAGGCGACCCACGGCTCCAGACCCTGAAACCCCCACAAGCACGATCTACTGAAATTGCTGCCGCTGCTGCCACTGCCACACCCCACCCCTCACCTGGAGCCAGGTTCGTGGAGCTCCTTCCACGCACTGTGAGGCAGCAGCCGCCACCAGGCAACGGTTCTGGGCTCCTTCCAGTCCTGAGCGACCTCTGACTTCCGCCCTGAGGCTTGCAGTGACTTGCAGTCTCCAGCTGCTGCGGACAAAGATGAACTGGAGCAATGAGATAGCACCACCTGCTGGGGATCCAAGGTAACAACATCAAAATGGGAAAGACAGAAACTCCTTCCCCTTGCTAAATAGACAAAGGCCAAATCTGAGTGGTAGATTGGGCAGGGAGCCCGGATCTGAACCACCCTCCACAGCAGGCCAGGGGCAACTGACCCTAACTGTGAACAAATCTACCAGCCTGCAAAGACAGTTAGAAATCTGAGCTGAAAGGACATTGGACTTAAAGGAAAAGTCTCAGAGTGTGCTTAGTTGGTTCTGTTAGTTTACTGACTTTATTCCATTCTCTTTTTTTGTTTTGTTTTGTTCTTTTTTTCTTTCTTTTCCTCTGTAAACCCCATCTTTGTATAGAGGAATAGCACACCAATAAGGAGGTGGGTTAGCTTGTATGTTAGCATCATTGTATGTTTTAGTTATTTGTATGGTTGTTGGTTAGTTTGTAGTTGTTGTTATTGCTTTTCTTTTTACTTGTTTCAGGTTTTGTGTCTCTTTTCATTTGTTCATTGGTACACTTGTCTGTTTTTCCTCTTACTCCTCTCTCTCCACTCCCCTCTTCCCCCCACTGCCTGCTCCTTTCTCTTCTTTCTGTTAACCTCATTTTGCTTTCCGAGGGTAAACCTACAACCCCACTGCATGGACAGATTCCAAGGCAGTGGGAAGTGGGTTTCAGATTGTAATCTATCTGCAGATAGATTTTGAATCATAGCTCTCACCTTAATTAAATCTCAAAACTGCAAAAAGGACCACCCCCAACCTACAGACCTACTCCAGAATTGAACAAAGCAAGAGGATATACATAAGGAAGAATAGGAGATTGAACAAACATAAGTAAAAGCAACCCCTCCACCCCTGAATAACAGAATTAAAGAAGATGGGGAAGGGGAGGGGAGGAAAAAGTAGGGGGGGAATCTGCACAAATGAAGAAAAACCAAAAGAAGAATATAAGGCACACACAGAACCCTGGGAGGTCAGACACTGAGAAAACAGACTTCAGAACACAAACAATGAAGAGTCCTCAGAATGACTGGTCACATGCTACAAACCCAGACATCAAGACATTAATAGAGAGAATTTTAAAAATTGAGGAGACACAAGAGGAAAATAGGAAGGAGCTGATGACAGAAATAACAGCAGTAAAGAATACTGTGTTGGAAAAAAAATAACAAACTAATAAGCATGGAAAGGAGAATTAGCCAGGCAGAAGAAAGAATCTCAGAGCCTGAAGACCAAAATACAGAACTAACCCAAACTGTCAAAAACATAGAAAGGAAGCTTTAAAAGACAGAAGAAAACCTTCAAGAGAAAGCGATTACTTCAAGAGACTGAACCTAAGAGTAATTGGCCTTCCTGAGGCAGAGAGAGACAGAGACCACACTGGAAAAAACTTTCCATGAGATTATTCAAGAAAACATCCCTCATCTAATCAGTGATGCAAAAATTCAAACACAAGAGATTCAGAGAACCCCTGCTAGACAACAAATGAAAAGACCAACTCCCTAAACAAAGTAGGTATAAAAGAAAAAATCCTAAAGGCAGCAAGAGAATAGAATAGCAATTAGAATAGCAGCAGATTTATCTACAGAAACCCTACAGGCTAGGAGAGCTTGGACCTCTATCTTCAAAGTTCTAAAAGATAAGCAATTTCAACCAAGAATAACCTACCCAGCCAAGCTAAGCTTCATCAGTGAGGGAGAATTGAAATCTTTCCCAGATATCCGATCCCTAAGAACTTATGCTGCCACCAGACCACCTCTACAAGAAACAGTTCAGAAAGTATTAAACACAGAAGAAAAGGAAAAAAGAACAACAACGTTCTTCACAAGAGTACAGGAAAAAGATTAAAAACACACACAAACCAACTCCAAAACCAAAAGAAAGACAACAAACAAACAGGAACAAATACAACTCTATAAGAACTTTATGATAGGGATAAACTCTCACATTTCAATAATTAGCCTGAATGTGAATGGACTAAATGCACCACTGAAAAGACTTAGAATGACAAAATGGATAAAATATCACAGGCAACAATATATTGCCTTCAAGAGACTCATCTCACTAGAAAGGATATTCGCAGACTCAAAGTAAGAGGATGGGAAACAAATTTTCAGGCAAACGGAACACGTGAATGGAACACAAAAGAAAGGAGGAGTAGAATCTTAATCTCAGACAAAGTACCCTTTAAGCTATCAAAAATTTAAAAAGATACAGAAGGCCAACTACATAATGATAAAAGGTTCAATCCATCAACAAGAAATATCTATCCTAAACATATATGCACCCAACATAGGAGCACCAAGTTTCATAAAGCAGTTTCTAGGTAAACTCAAAAAAGATATTGACTCTAACACTATCATAGCTGGGGAATTTAATACACTCACAACCCTTGACAGATCATTAGGACAAAAAATCAACAACATCTGGAACCTCAATGTGACTCTTGACCAAATGGACTTAATTGATACCTACAGAACACTCTACCCAATGACCACAGAATATACATTCTACTCATCACCGCATGGAACCTACTCTAAGATCAACCACATACTTGGCCATAAATCAGCATAAACAAATTTTAAAAGATAGAAATTTTGCCATGCACCGTCTCAGACCACAGTGGAATAAAAATAAATATCAACACCAACAAGGTTCCCCCAAAACCCACAAAGATGTGGACACTAAATAGCATGATGCTAAACAGCTCCTGGGTCAATGATGAAATCAAAACAGAGATTATAAGATACCTGGAAACAAGTGAAAATGAAGAAACATCTTATCAAAATCTCTGGGATGCCATGAAAACTGTAGTAAGAGGGGAATTCATATTTCTACAAATACACATGAAGAAAATGGAAGGATCACACATTAACAGCCTAACAAGTCACCTAAGGAAGCTGGAAAAGCAAGACCACCAAAACCCTAACTTCCCAGATAACCAAAATAAAAGCCCAAATCCAGGACATAGAAGACAAAAAGATAATACAAAAAAATCAATGAAACAAAAAACTGGTTCTTTAAAGGATAAACAAGATCTATGGTCCCCTGGCCAGACTGACCAAGAAAAAAAGAGAAAAGGCCCAAATAAGCACAATCAGAAACACAAAAGATAAAGTCACATCTGACCCTGAAGAAATACAAAAGATCATTAGAGACTACTATGTACACTTGTATGGAAACAAATTTGAAAACCTTAAGGAAATGGAGGACTTTCTGTCATCACACAACCTGCCTAGGTTGAAACAAGAAGAAATTGAGACCCTAAGTAGACCAGTAACAATCAAGGAAATTGACTATGTAATAAGAAAACTACCTACAAAAAAAGTCCTGGACCAGATGGCTTTCCAACAGAATTCTATAAGACATTTAAGAAGGAGCTGATACCAATCCTACTGAAAGTATTCCAGGTGATTGAGAAAGATGGAACTCTCCCCAAATCATTTTATGAAGCTAACATCCCATTGATACCCAAGCCAGGTAAAAATCCAACAAAGAAAGAGAACACAGACCAATATCTTTGATGAACATAGATGCTAAAATTGTCAACAAGATCCTAGCAAACCGGATTCAACAACACATCTCAAAAATCATCCATCATGACCAAATAGGCTTCATCCCTGGGACGCAAGGCTGGTTCAACATTCGCAAGACCATAAATGTAATTAAATATATCACCAGATGTCAAAGCAAAAACCACATGATTAAATCATTAGATGCAGAAAAAGCTTTTGATAAAATCCCCTTCTTGATAAAAGCCCTCGAACATCTAGGCATACTCAGAACGTGCCTCAAAATACTAAAAGTCATCTATGAGAAACCCACAACCAGCATACTCCCTAAACAGACAAAAATTGGAACCATTTCCCCTGAAAACTGGAACAAGACAAGGATGCCCACTCTCACCCTTCCTATTCAATATAGTATTGGAAGTCCTGGCTAGAGCAATCAAAAAAGAAAAGATGATCAGGGGTACCCAAATAAGAAAAGAGGAAGTCAAGTTATCTCTCTTTGCAGATGACATAATTGTGTACCTTGAAAACCCAAGATCTGTAAAGAGCCTCCTTACACTGATAAAGGACTTTGGCCAAATCTCAGGGTATAAAAATAAATGTGCAAAAGACAATCGCATTTCTTTACACCAAACAGAAACCCAAATAAAAAGCACAATCCCATTCACAGTAGCCACAAAAAAAGTGAAATACCTTGGCATCTTCCTAACAAGGGATGTGAAAGACCTTTACAATGAAAACTACAAAACTTTGCTCAAAGAAATCAAAAATGACACAAATAAGTGGAAAAATATCCCATGCTCATGGATTGGAAGAATGAACATTGTGAAGATGTCCATCTTACCCAAGGCAATCTACAGATTTAATACAATACCCATCAAATTACCAGCAACATTCTTCTCAGAGCTAGAAAAAACAATACAGGATTTCATATGGAAACAAAATGACCAAGAACAATCCTCAGCAAAAAAAAAAAAAAAAAAAGCAGGAGGTATCACATTACCAGACTTCAAAATTTACTATAAAATTACAATAATCAAAACAGCTTGGTATTGGTACAGGAACAGGTATATAGACAAAAGGAATAGAATTGAGATTCCAGAAGCAAAACCTCAATTTCTCAACCAACTCATCTTCGACAAAGCCTCCACCACCTACCACTGGGGAGAGGAGAACCTATTCCGTAAATGGTGCTGGGAAAACTGGCTGACCACATGCAGAAGATTTAAACAAGACCCCTATCTATCCCCATCCACAAAAATTAACTCTAAATGGGTCAGAGACCTAAATGTAAAACCTCAAACCATAAGAACCTTAGAAAATGCAGGACACACCCTTATGGAAATTGGAACTGGCTTCCAATTCCTGAACAAAACCCAAAACGCATGGGCCATAAGAGATACAATAGACAAGTGGGACCTCATTAAACTGACAAGCTTCTGCAAAGCCAAAGAAACCATCAAGAGAGCAGGGAGACAGCCCTCAGACTGGGAAAAAATATTTGCCGACTCCATGTCGGACAAAGGCCTAACATCTTGGATCTACAAGGAACTCAAATGGGCTGAGAAGAAAAAAACAAACAACCCCATTACAAAGTGGGCAAAAGATATGAACAGACACTTCTCAAAAGAAGACATACGAGTGGCCAACAGACACATGAAGAAATGTTCAACCTCACTAATCATCAAGGAGATGGAAATTAAAACTACATTGATATACCACCTAACTCCAGTCAGAATGGCCATGATCAATAACTCAAAAAATAACAGATGCTGGAGAGGATGTGGTGAAAAGGGAACACCGCTACACTGTTGGTGGAAGTGTCAACTAGTACAGCCTCTGTGGAAATCAGTGTGGCAATTCCCAAAAGCTCTAAAAATCAGCCAGGCTCGGTGGCTCAGCCTGCAATCCTGTGCTTTGGGGGGCTGAGGGTAGTGGATTGCCTGAGCCCGCGGGTTCGAGACCCACTTGGGCAACTTGGCGAGACCTCATCTCTACAATAAATCAAAAATTAGCCAGGCATGGTAGCCCACACCTATAGTTCCATCTACTTGGAAGGCTGAGGGAGAAGGATTGCCGGAGCCCCG
>CAUYQG010107422.1:0-27239 GCA_963574415.1 Tarsius wallacei
GGGTTCGAGACCCGCCTGGGCAACTTGGCGAGACCTCATCTCTACAATAAATCAAAAAATTAGCCGGACGTGGTAGCGCATGCCTGTAGTTCCAGCTACTTGGAAGGCTGAGGCGGAAGGATCGCCGGAGCCCAGCAGGTCGAGGCTGCGGTGGCCGAGAGCAGCCACTGCACTCCAGTCTGGGCGACAGAGTGAGACTCCAACTCAAAAAAAAAAAAAAAAAATACTGTGAATCAATGTGAATACAGAGAAATGCCATACAAAAATAAATGAATTCGATGTACACATTTTGATAAATCTCAAAATATCCTGTTGAATGAAGAAAAGCAAACTCAAAGAGGCTCTGTGTAGCATTCTAGTATTTGAGTAGAAACTTGAAGCACACAAAATAATGAATACATGAGTAATAAATGTATGAAAACATTCATGGAAATTATACACATCAGCTTCACAAATGGTTACCTTTGTGGGAGGAAAGAGATGAAGATGAAAGCCTTACTGTACTTGTAATCATCAAAAATTTTTAGACAGATTTCATTCTTTTTCACAGAAATCAAATAGTATGATATTAACATATAATCTAATCGAATACAATAGGAAGCCCAGAAACAAACTCTTACATGTATAGTAAAATGGTTTTCAACAAGGGTGCCTAGACTACTCAATGGAAGAAATGACAGTCTTTTCAACAAATGGTGCTGAGGAAACAAGATATTCATATGTAAAAGAATGAAGCTAGACCCATACCTTACACCATATATAAAAATTAACTTGAAATTGATCAAAGACCTAAAAAAGCTAAAACTATAGAACTCTTAGAATAAAATATAGGGGGAAATCTTCATGACTTTGGATTTGGCATGAATTTTTTGTATATAATACCAAAAGCATAGGCAACAAAAGAAAAAATAGATAAATGGACTCCATCAAGATTAAAAACTTGTGCATCAAAGAACACAACAGAATGAAAAGGCAACTACAGAATTGGAAAATATTTACAAATCATATATCTGATAGAGGATTAATATCTAAAATACATAAAGAACTAGTGCAACTCAACAGCAAAACAGAAAAAAACAGTTTTAAAATAAGCAAAGAATTTGAATAAACGTCCTTCAAAAAAGATACAAATGGGCAACAGGCACATGAAAAGATGGTCAACATCACTCATCATTAGGGAAATGCAAATCAAAATCACGAGCTAGCATGTCACACCTATTAGAAGGGTTATGGAAGAAAAAGAGAGAGAGAGAGAGAGAGAAAGGGAGGTAGAGAAGAAGAGAAAGAGAAAATAAAAAACAAGTGTTGGTGATGATGTGGAGAAATTGAAACCCTTGTGCATTGCTGAGAGGAATGTAAAAAAGTGCAGTAACTAATGGAAGACAAAGTTAAACACAGAATTACTATATAATCTTGCAGTTCCACTACTAGGTAGATCCAAAAAATTGAAAAACAGATATTTGTACACCAACATTCATAGCAACATTATTCGCAATAGCCAAAAGGCGGAGAAAACACAAATGTCCATCGATGGATGAATGGATAAACAAAATGTAGTGTGGATATGCTGTGGAATCTTATTTAGTCTTAAAAAAGGAATGAAATTTTCTGATGCATTTGAAAATGATCATCATTTTCATAGATGAACCTTGAAAACATCATGTTAAGTTAAATCAGCCAGACACAAAAGGTCAGGCATTGTATGATTATACTTATATGGGGTACCTGAACACCAAAATTTATTTTAAAAGTGGAATAGTGTTTACCAAGGGCTGAGGAAGAAGTACTGAGACACTATCGTTTAATGACTACAGAGTTTCAGTTTAGGATAATAAAAAAGTTCTGGGGCCAGATAGCAGTGATGCTGCTCAATGGTGTGAATGTGTATGATGCTACTGAATTACACACTCCAAAAGACTTTAAATGGTTATGTTCATGTTATGTTTATATTGTCTCAATAAAAAGTATTTTTAATCAGAGAAGAAACAGATGGATTAAATATGGTAAAATTTCCAAAATTAAAATATCTTTAAACTCGGTGTTAGGTTTACAGATGGTCTATTTCATTAGTTTCTGTACTTGTCTATGTATTTGAAATACGTAGTTTACTTTTTCTTATTGCTATAAATTTTGAAGGAAATTTTTTCTTAAGATCATCCAACCTTTACCGTCAGAGTCGTAAGAACACGGGATAAAGTACTAAAGGCTAAAGGTAGTATCTCCAATTATAGGATGAATTTTCTGTGGTCTAAATCAGTGCTTCTCCCATTTAATGTGAATATAGATTACCTAGAGATCTTTTTTTTTTTTTTTGAGTAGGAGTCTCACTGTGTCACCCAGGCAGGAGTGCAGTGACACACTCATGGCCACCAGGCTCGACCTGCTGGGCTCAGGTGATCTTTCCACCTCAATCTTCCAAGTAGCTGGAACTACAGGTGTGTACCACCACACCTGGCTAACCTAGAGATCTTTTTAAAATGCAGATTCAGATTCAGTTAGTCTGAGGAGGGGGTCTTTAACATGCAGTCGATATAGTTGCAGCTAGGTAATGGACACACTGTGAGTAGCAAAGTTTTAAAGAACGACCGTGTTCTACATGTATATTGTCTTTCTTCTGAAATTTTCTTTTCAATTATGATGAAAAAAGAAAGGATATGATAGATGATAAAGGCTATAACCAGCTTTGAGTAAATAAAAAAATCTATTATCTTATAATTTGCTTGATAAAGATTACTATAAGGCAAAATTATAGTTAAACCCTACTCATTATGGAAAATATTACCTTATGACCACATCACCTTTAAAAATCCTAATTGGAAACCTTGGAATCAAAATCCACAATAAATGCATAGTTTGGGACATATTAATTCTTCTTCTCCAAAGAAATGTTCAAATAGGAATTGCTATAGCACAACTTTCCATTGGTGACAAGTTATTTCACTTAATTACATAGTCCGCTAACATTCTTTTTTTTTTTAATTTTAGGGTAATCCTAGATTGGAAGCTAATAATTCCACCTACTATAAAATGACTGATTAATTGCCTAAAATTGAAAAAGCCCCTAGGAAAAGATTTCTTGCCAGAATTGTTTAGAATCTGTTCTGTCTGGTGGGCCCCAAAGTGCCAATCTAATTCTCTGAAATAAAGCTTTCAGAAGGTCTAACGCTACCAGAATTGGCCTAAATGTGATCCAACTATTGCCAAAAAGGGACAAATCTTCTATATTCCCCAGTTAAACACCAGCCTTCCGTACCTCTCTTCAGAATCAAATGGTAGGGTTCCTATAGCTGATTAAGAATAAGTGGGTTTCAGCCATAATTATTCCACTGCTGAGCTTGTTTTATCCTAGCATCCAGCAAAGTTTTAAATAACATAAGGCTATTTGTAACATTCTTTAATCTTTCATCAGCCTGTAATTTCAGAGGCATGAATTGTCTTTAATCCAAACTGAAAATCTTGACACATGTCCTAGGTCAATGGTTCTTTGGAATCTATACCCTGTTCTTCCAAACAGAATAATAGTTATAATAACAACAATACGTACAGCTAAACTTAATGATGTCCTAACTCTGTGCCAAACTCTGTCCTACACGGTTTACATAGATTATCTCATTGAATCCTTACAATAGCCCCGTGAGATAGGTAGCATTTTCACCTCCAATTCACAGTTAAGAAAGCAAAGACTCAGAAAATTAAATAATATGTCTAAAGCCACAAAGTAAGTGGCAGTTCCTGACTCCAGAGCCCTGTTCTTTGCCACGATGCTCAACTGCTAATTTTAATTATAATTGCTGCTCTAAGCTGCTTGATAGAACTACAGTAAATTAGGAAGCATGTCCCTTTTTTAGTAAGCATCCTCCTCTACGTCATTATTCACTCTCACTTGGAGTAGTCATTAGAAACATATGGGCCAGCTAGCTAATTACCGTCAAGAAAAAAAAAAATCTTTATATTTGGCAGAGAATCTGCAATATTCACGTGGAAGAACACTAATGCCTCTATTGAATCTTTCAGTTCATTTTAGTCACTTAGGGGAGTTTATATCAGGATGACTACAATCTAGGGTGTGCCGAGGTTTCTTTTTGAAGAGTAGTTCATTTAATGTAGACCTGAATATAAAAAGCTAGAGCTTGAATAATATCAGAACTTTTATTTTTTTTGTAACAAGATCTCACTCTCTCCAGGCCAGAGTGCAGCGGCACAATCATAGCTCGCTGCAGTCACATTTTATGATTAGGCAGTTGAATTCCCTTCCGAATTACTTACTTCCCTCATTAAAAACTAGGCTCTTCCTTCCTGGGCCTGACACTTCATCAGGGAGTAGAGGGGCTCTGTGTACGTACACAATATTAGCAGCCCAAGAAGAGCTATTTTCACATTGACTCTGAATCATCTAACCATTTACTGTGCCATTGTTGGGAAAGCTTATAGTGTGGGTGGGTCGAAGGAGGAAAAGACTGAAAAATATTGATCATATAGAGTCAGGAAACAGAAAGTCCAATCTATTTCAATCCCATTTGAAGTCTGAAGGTGCAGCTTTTCCTGACCAAGTCTCTATCTCAAAAAGACATTTCTCAATAATATGTAATTCATACATAATTTGCTTGCCAGAGGCCACATTACTATCTTATTCCTCTGGATTTGCATAGCTTATTTCATCAGGACCTGAAGGCACTAAAGATATATTTAATTAAGAATGAGGACCAAGAGACCAAGAGTCTTGCTGAAATATAGAAAAGTGAGCTTTGCTGGTACTATACCAAAATTCAATAAGTAGTCGTTTCTTTAAGATCAGTTGCAATATGGAAACTAAAACACTTTTGAAGAACTTTTCATGCTGCTACATTAAAATCCACTGGTCTTATCCACCATGCAGTTTGAATGACTCTTTTACCATGTTATCCATGTAATGCTGTACATTGTCATTTGGAAAGTGTTAGTTCACTAGTTATGAGAGCCTCCAAATGCTGACACATTAATTTATACAAAAATCAAAACTTACATGTGTTAATATATATTAATAGATTAGGCCGGGCGTGGTGGTTGACTGGGCGTGGTGGCTCAGCCTGTAATCCCAGCACCTTGGGAGGCCGAGGCAAGAGGATTGCCTGAGCCCAGGGGTTCAAGACCAGCCTGGGTAACTTAGTGAGAGCTCGTCTCTACAATAAATCACAAAAACTAGCCAGGCATGGTGGCATGTGTCTGTAGTTCCAGCTACTTGGAAGGCTAAGGCAGAAGGATTGCCTAAGCCCAGTAGGTCAAGGCTATGGTGGCTGTGAGTGTGTTACTGCATTCCAACCTAGGTGACAAGAGTGAGACTCCAACTCAAAAAAAAATTAACATTTGTTAATATAACACTGATCTCAGAAAAATCAGCTATCAAGCTCCCAGTGATGAATGTAAGTTTTTAAATTCTAATTTCTGCTTAAAATCTCAGGTTTTAACACTAGTAGAAAAACTGCCAGTTGTTTTTATTAAAATAGCAGCCCTCCTTTGTTCATTTTGGACAAACTGTCTGCCAAATACCCAAGTATGAATATCCGTGGTTTGTCAGTCTTTTCTTCAAATAAAAATGATGTTACAAAAATAAAGTTCTAATTCAAACAATTGCTTAAGTTCTTTTTTTTCCGAGACAATATGCTTTGATTTATAAGAAGGGTTTCATGAAACAGATTTCCCATACCACCACACAGCATGCTGAAAAATTGTACCAGCTGTGTGATGGCAAAAAATGCAATGACAAGTAGTTCAATTTGGTGGCCCTGCCTTGATTTGTTTTTTCATTAGCAGCCTTACCGTTGCTTTTACACCGTTAGCGCAAATGACAATACAGTTAAAAAGGCAAGTTAGGTCTTAGTGTTAGGATAAACATTTGTTTTTGGTTTTGTTTTTTATGTTGCAGACTCCCTGGATAGGTCTCAGGGATCCCCACGGGTGAGTGGGTCACACTTTGAGAACCACTGAAATAGGCTACAATTCACATAAGACTCATTGCATCTAAAATACGTTTGAGACGATAGTTGTGCAACTCTGTAGTATATGGTAACTGAGCAGATGGTAACTAACCAGGAAGAAGGCTCTTGACTGAGGAGTTAGTGTCATGTGTAGAAACACCATTCTTATTGCAGTGTTTTTCTTGCATGTCACCATTACACGGTAGATAATACTAACCATCAGGGGGGATAAGGGGGAGTTGCAACAGGAGCTCAGACAGTGAGACTGTAAGGACCCAGGAAATCTTAAGGACCGATCTGACCTAGCTGATCAGGATCCAGTGTCCAGTCTCCATACCCTGTAGGCATCAGAAATAGCAGAAAGCACTGGAAGGAAAGAAGAGCCTGGTACCTAGTATTTCAGATAGCATCAGACAAGAGGAAGCTTGGGAAGAGGCTATCAGTATCCATGAGTTGGGCATTTCCAATGAGGACGTTATTATGTCAGAGGCCACTGAAAGCCCCTCTGTGTCCCTGTGACTTAGCAAGCGAGACTTCATTGTCAGCATCTTTCTCCTTCTCTCAGATGTTTTTCAGCACATACCACCATGCCCCAGTCCCACATGTGCCATGAAATTTCAAGAGATGCCCTTAGTAGCTCTCTATTCCTTCATGTCCCAAAATAGGGCTCTCAGATCATGAATAAATATCTCATGTTTTGGCTCCAAGAATTCATGTTTATATTATAAACTTATAGTTTTTATTAGTGGTGTGAATCACTTATTTCTTGTGTGAGGTTGTAATTTTGTAGACTCCCATTCCTATTGAGAAGTAGCATCTCTCTTTCCATTGGTTCTGATGTGATTTTTGCCACTGCTATTTTGGTAACAAGAAGAAATAGCTGCGGTAGAGGGTTTACAAAGTCTTTTGTGTTATATACAAAAAGTGCTTAGGAGACACTGAGGAAAAGTTCTCCCACGTACCCTGCATAATTTTATATGTAAACAATTCTGGTTATTCTGGTTACATTATTACTATCTGTAAATAATCCTACTTTACAGATAGAGAAATTGAGTTACCCAGGATATTGACGACTTGGCCCAACTCAGTGGGCAAATGGAAGATTAGAATGCCCTCAGCCCAGTGTGTTGTTTCTTAGACCAGTGATTCTGAGGAATTCCAGGATCCAGGCTCATATTCCATCTTCCAATCATCATTACCTCCTACCACAGTCGCCACAAAAAAAATTCAGTCCAATTTTGTATCCATATTGTTGATAATATCTGGGATATTAATGAGAAGACTAATCATAACAGTGAATGCTGAGTAATTTTCAGTCAGCAACATGAAAGGAAGAAAATAACTAAAAGTTTACCAGGAAAATGTTCTGTGCTGACTTTTCATTACAAAAGGTTCTTTTTATAAATATTGAGTATTGATTGATCCATTCCACACTGCCCAGTCTGCAGATACCACCTTTAATGAATGCCTGGAAACAGAGCTCTCAACTTCTTTCGATTGGATTGTTGGATCTACATTTGTATTATAGAAAGTGTTCTATAATTTAATATTTACAGAAAAAAAATGCTACTTTGAATTGGCCTGTGACCCCAGTTGCCTTGTTTTCCCTGTCTTTGTTCTTTAAGAAGAGTTTCTGTTGGCTTTCGATTTATAGTACTAAATATACTCTGACAGAATCATAGCCCAAGTCCCAATGTTCTTAAGGCCTAATTCAATTAAAGGCATAAGTGGAATTAAAAATCTTCTTGCAGCACAAAGAACATTCCTATTAAGTGACGCATTTTATGGGAACACTGATGATTTCTGCTGTTGCTTACTTCTATCTTTGCCATGGAACCATCCATCTCTTACTCAGGTGTTCAGCTCATTAAGAATGCGTGAATGGCCAGGCTCGGTGACTCAGCCTGTAATCCCAGCACTTTGGGAGGCCGAGGCGAGTGGATTGCCTGAACCCGCAGGTTCGAAATCCACCCGGGGAACTTGGCAAGACTTCATCTCTACAATAAATCCAAAAAATTAGCCGAGCGTGGTAGCGCGTGCCTGTAGTTCCGGCTACTTGGAAGACTGAGGCGGAAGAATTGCTGGAGCCCTGCAGGTCGAGGCTGCAGTAGCCGAGAGTGTGCCACTGCATTCCAGTCTGGGTGACAGAGACTCCAATTCAAAAAAACAAAAACAAAAAGAATGCTTGAATTATTGATAACAGCACTTAATTACAACATTGTGATAATGAGGCCAAAGTTTCAGATGCATGGCTGAGATGTCATTGCTTCTACTCCATTCGTCCCAAATCCCAGCTCATCATCTTGCATCAAGCTATCCACAGAATCGTAAAAGATACTCAGCAGTCATTGATGAGAAACCAAAAACATGATATAAAAAGAGTATGTATGCCAGGCTCGGTGGCTCAGCCTGTAATCCCAGCACTTTGGGAGGCCGAGGTGAGTGGATTGCCTGAGCCCGCGGGTTCGAGACCCGCCTGGGCAACTTGGTGAGACCTCATCTCTGCAATAAATCAAAAAATTAGCCGGGCATGGTAGGGCACGCCTGTAGTTCCAGCTACTTGGAAGGCTGAGGCGGAAGGATCGCCGGAGCCCAGCAGGTCGAGGCTGCGGTGGCCGGGAGCGGCCACTGCACTCCAGTCTGGGCGACAGAGTGAGACTCTAATTCAAAATAAATAAATAAATAAATAAAAATAAAAAGAGTATGTAATTCTTATTATGTCTTCAATTTGTACAGGGCATTTTCACAAAGGAAATCAAAGTAAGCCTGAATGTATCTTAAATGATATTAACTAGCATTTATTCAATGACTCTAATGATCATGACATTATGCTGGCCAATGTGGAGGATAAAAAAATGAATAAAGTCTGTCCTCTGCTTTATGGAAGCTTAGAATAAAGGTGGGGAGACAGTAATAATTATAATGTTTGTGTTGTGTTTGAGCTTTATTATGTTGAAGATATTGTTCTAAGTACTGTATGTGTATTATTTTTTTCTCCAACGATTTGGGTAGGTTTTTTTTTTTTTTTTTTTTTTGAGTTGGAGTTTCACTCCATCACCCAGACTGGAGTGCAGTGGCACAATCACGGTCACCCCAGCATCGACCTGCTGGGCTCCAGCAATCCTTCTGCCTTAGCCTTCCAAGTAGCCGGAACTACAGGCGTGCACTACCATGCCCATCTAATTTTTTTATATGGTAGAGAGGAGGTCTCACCAAGTTGCCTAGGCTGGTCTTGAACCCGTGGGCTCAGGCATTTCTCTCACCTCGGCCTCCCAAAGTGCTGGGATTACAGGCTTGAGCCACTGTGCCCAGCCTGGGTAGGTATTATTATCCCCACTTTATTAATAAAGAAACTGAGTCTCAAGAAGAGTAAATAATTTACCAACTTATATTAATTGACCAAAAGATATTTGAGCCATGACTCAAATCCACACCTTTGATTCTAAAAATCTCAACACTTAAATGCTACAAAGAATAAGGACTTAAAATAGTACAAACATGCAAAAAAAATTAATATACTGAAAATTTCTTATACTTTCCCAGTCCATGAATACAAGAAAAGTCACAGAAACATCAGTAATTGCACAAATCCTGTTTTGTTCTACCTGCTCCCAGAGGGTGTCTGGCTGCCCCCTCTAAAGGGTACTCCCCCTTCCCAGTCATGCTCGGGAATCCACAAAAGGAGGTACAATTTCACTCATACTTGTAAGCCACTTTCTGAGCTGTGGTCTTCAGGAGGCACCTCATTGAGGCTTGATGGAATGTGAAGAGTTAGAACTAGACATTGAAGGACAGGGAGCCTTACCCACCCCGACTGGTAAGTTCCCTTAGTAGAAGCTCCAGGACTCTTAGCAAATTTCAGCAACATTTTCTCCACCCACTGTCTGTCTTTGATACTTAGGATATTAAGCAACTAGCACTGTGGGAGACATAAAATTTTGCTACCCAAGTAAACTTTGCTGCTAAGCTGAGAAGGGTGGAAGAGGGCTAAGCAGCAAAAGGAGTACATAGCCAGGCACAGTGGCTCATGCCTGTAATCCCAGCATTTTGGGAGGCCAAGGAGGGAGGATCGCTTAAGGCCAGGAGTTTCAGATCCGCCTGGGCAACACAGTGAGACTCCATTTCTACAGCAAATTAAAAAGAAAAATTAGTCAGCCATGGTGGCGCACACCTGTAGTCCTAGCTACTCAGAAGGCTGAGGTGGGAGGATCACTTAAGCCTAGGCATTTAAGGCTACAGTGAACTATGATTGTACCACTGTAATCCAGCCTGAGAGACAGAGCAAGCCTGTCTCAAAATAAAAAAGAAAATTTTAAAAAAGAAAAGGAGTATCGAAACCTACCTGGCATGGAACCTCAGGGTCACAAAATTGGATAGCGAATAATGTGTTGACTTGGGATTGCTTTTCTGAGACTCGCGGTTTAACACGCTGGAGAGAACACCAGGAGATGGTACAAACTCACTTCAATAATGGCTCCCAGAAGCATGGGAGAGGACTTGCATATGCTAAGTGAAACCGAATGCCAGCATTACCATGATAGATGGCAACAAAAACAGTGCCAGAATGGATATACTCTACACAGTCAGAAGAGGACTAGTCCACAGAAGGCCCAAAGGACACACCATTTGTCAAGCCATGAGGAATGCACTTCCAAGAAGAGTAGAACATTTGGTGACGGCTCCCCTCTGTAGGCCAGGACTGATGGTAGGAGTTACCATTATAGAACTGGGCTTCCTGACAGCAAAAAAATGACAGAACCCCAAACCCTATAGCCCAGATGGCAGCCCCTAACTGCCAGAAGCCGGAAGTTTACAATTACTGCAGCGAGGTTGAATGAGAGCTTAACTAAGTGCACAGCATCCAAGGGAGCAAAATAATTGACAGTGGACAAGGGCACTACTCAATTTGTACCGGCAGAAAAAGTGAAGACATATGGCCAGGAGGCCAAGGGCACTCACTCCAGTCAAAAGGCAAAATCCTTGTCCATTTCTGGACCTGAGCCAGACCCCATTGACTGGAGATGGAGGCAAGTCTCCAGGAAAAAGGACCCTGCTACACAGTTAAGAAGAAAGCATAATACCTGGTGAGCCTCTTGAGGTTCCAGAGACAGCATATCCCACATCTAGGATTGCTCTGCTAGTCTGGATACTGGGTGATGCAAAAAACCACCAGACTTTTGTATGGCACAGAAGAAAAAAGACCTACAGCATGTTCAAGCCATGGCAAGGGTAGCCCTGCTATTTGCACCACATGATCTGGCAGACACTCTAGTGTTGGATGTATCAGTGTCTTAGTCCATTTGTGCTGCTAAAATAAAATACCACAGACTTGGTCATTTATAAAGAGAAATTTATTTTCTCACAGTTCCGGAGGCTGGGAGTCCAAGATCAAGACACCGGCAGGTTTGGTTGTTTGGTGAGGGCTATTCTCTGCTTCGAAGACACAGTCTTGCGGCTGCATCCCCTGGAGGGAAGGAATGGGTGTCTCACATGGTGGAAGGTGGAAAGGCAAGAGAATAAACACTGTGTGAAGCCTCTTTTATAAGCGCTTTAATCCCATTCATGAGGGAGGATCCGTCATGACCTAATCAGCCCTTAAAAGCCCCATTTCTTAATACCATCACATTAGCAACTGAGTTACAACATGCGAATTTTGGAGGGGACACATACAAACCACAGCAATCAGTAATCGGAAAAGATGCCACATAGAATTTATGGCAAGTCTCAGTGGAAGAATTACATTACAGAGCACTACAGGTATTAATCTCTCCATCTCAATGTCTATTTCTGGAGAACCCAACCTGTGACCAGAGTACATGGAGTTCTCCCAACATTGCCACATAACAAGGATGCTATATAGAAAGAGATAGAAATTAGGTGAAAATACAAACTTTACATTAAGCACATATCAAGCATATTTATATTACATTTCTGTATTTTAAGAAGGGTGGTTACTCCCCAAAACAGCCTATTCATTATCTACCCCATGAAAAATGTTCTGAAAAATATAGCCAATATCCACACCCCATAACTTTCATAGAGGGAAGCCACCTTTCTTTATCGTTCCAGACTCAGGCAAGACCCAACACTCAAGCACCAGTGTCAAAGCCGGACTCTTATATCCACTGAAGATGACCTTCAAGGAATCGTAGAGTCATAAAATTTGGGAAATGGAAAAGATTTTGCAGGTATTTATTCTCACTGATAGAATCTGAAGGATATTATGGAAACTTCCAATATCTAATCGTCATTTTCCTACCCTCCTTTGGTACTATAGCATGGGAACTAGAGAATTGTCTTTCCCAGAAAAGTTCCCTCCCCAGTAAAAAGAGTCTGTGTCCTTTACTGTATTACTGAGCTGTTGAATTAATCCCTGAAATAAACCTGAGTTCAGAATTTTGATTTTTATATAGCAACCTTATTTTTAAAGTCATTTTTCACTTGGGTATTCTGATTTTCAGCCACAAGCACCCAGATTAGAGATTATCTGATCCAATATTGTTGTTTCACAGATAAAGAAACAAGACTCAGAGTGAATACAAAACTTTCTCCATACCCACAGTGATTAGGTATAAAAGTTACAATTCAAATGCCGGTGTCCTGATTCTTAGACTAAAGCACTTTTCTCCAACACTTACAGAACATTCTAGCTGTAATCAAAAGGAATTAAGAAGACCAGAGAGAAGCCTGTTAGGCTCTGAAGAGAAGCCACTCCAGGCACTTAGGAAGAAGATGGCTTCTGCTAGTGAGCACTTATCAACAGGACAGGATCCCAGTTGGTTGTGAGTGATTCTTCTGCCTTGTTCCTGACCTTGTGTCCCCAGAAAGCCAATTAAAAATAAGCATTGACCATGTCACTGTCCTAGATACACAAAAATAACATTACTGTACATGACCAAAAGTGAACCAGATTCTCTGAATTTTTTTCTAACTTCCAAAAATAGTTAGGACTCACTGCCAAAGAGAGTGGAGCTTGAATTCCCATGAAAAAACATCAGTCCATGGCATTTGCTCTAGTGTAGAAATAATTAAATACACACTGAAGAATGGAATTCTCAGTACTCTTTCACCCCATCAGCCTGTGTTCAGAAAGTAGAGAAAAAATTTTTTTCAATAATGCGACAGCTACAATATAATGAAGAAAGCTCTAGACTTGGAATCAGGAAAACTGGATTCTAGTCTGTAAGAAACTGGCGTTACTCTTTTTAGTCACCCAGGATCGGCCCTCTCTTCACAGGTTTGAGGAACCCCTCATCTTAAAACACAGAACCCATCTTCAAAGGCTGGATACTTATTTTCCCCAGCTTCTCTTGCAGCTAGAATTTGGACACACGACCTAACTTCACTGTGATGGCTAATTGTGCCAGCTTGAATGAGCCACAGGGTGTCCAGATAGTTGGTCAAGGCTGGGTGTGTCTTTGAGGGTGTTCCTAAATTAGATTAACATTC
Organism: Tarsius wallacei; assembly: GCA_963574415.1. Classification (NCBI taxonomy): domain Eukaryota; kingdom Metazoa; phylum Chordata; class Mammalia; order Primates; family Tarsiidae; genus Tarsius; species Tarsius wallacei. The sequence goes on from CAUYQG010107422.1 coordinate 13,404, forward strand.
AAATAAATAGACTAAGTAAAGCAGATTGCCCTCCCCAGTGTGGGTGGGTCTCATCTAATCCATTGAAGGCCTGAATAGACAAAAAGATGTGGTAAAAGAGAATTTGCTGTCCCTGCCTGATTGTATTTAAGCCAAGACATCAGTCTTCTCCTGTCTTCTGACTCGGACTGGAACTTAAACCACTGACCCTCCTGGTTCTCAGGCCTTCGAATTTGGACTGGAACTATACCATTGGTTCTCCTGGACCTCCAGCTTACCAACTGCAGATCCTGGAACTTCTCAGCCTCCACAACCATTTGAGCCAATTTCTTATTTTCATATATTCTGTTTCTTTGGAGAACCCTGACATCTACCAGTCAGAAGCTCCAGTCTCAGATTTTGAACAGAAAACTGGTGTGGCAAAGAAAGATCTAGAGAGAGGCTTGGCGAAGAAGGGAGGAGAAAGATAGAATTAATAGATACTCCTAGTTGAAGTTTTATTTGGAATCACAGGAAACAATTCTGGAACCTTACAGAAAAGACAAAGGTTGTGGAGCTTTTGTTTTATCTCTTGGTGTTGAGGCACTGAACATTCCTGATTCACAAGGCAGTCTTTGACTCTTGGCCAGACAGGAAGCTCCCTGAGGAGGGAAATCATCACCGGCCTGTTCACCACGGTGTCCCCAGCACCTAACTTCATACCTGGAGCCTAGTACCTGCTCATAATAGCTGCTGGATGAATGAAGTCTGCTCTGTTGGGGAACATATCACCCATTTCTTGAAAATAGGATTGGAGACTTTGACGCTGACCAAATCAAACCTTGCTCAGTATAGGAACAATTAAAAAAGACTCTAGAAAAAATGAATCATAGTAGCCAAAAATAATAACCAGAGAGGTTCGGAGTGGGGCTTAACCTCAGGTTTAACCTTGATTGGAAGAAGTCACAATATTGACTATTTCTCTAATGATGAAGAATTTAGAGGTCAATGTCTTGACTGGGAAAGTGATATCCTCCAACAATGTGCATGCTCATACTATGTTTTGCTGTTGCCGTTAAGGGGTGAAAGGAAGATCAAGGGAGCAGGCAGATTCCCTATTTATTATTTAGCTTGTAATTACATCTGTAATTATTTTATTATTATTATTTTTAGTCAGGGCCTTACTCTGTTGCCCAGGTTGCAGTACAGTGGCACAATCACAGCTCACCACAGCCTTGACCTCCCGGGCTCAGGTGATCCTCTCATCTCGGCCTTCCAAGTAGCTGAGACTACAGGCACGTTCCACCATACCTTGCTTATTTTTGAAATTTTTTTGTCTCACTATGTTGTCTAGGCTGGTCTCGAACTCTTGGGCTCAAGCAAATCCCCTGCCTTAGCCTCTGAAAGTGCTGGGATTACAGGCATAAGCCATCATGCCCAGCCTTTATTTTATTGATGCATACATTATAAGAGAGCTTTAGTTCAAAGGTAGCAGAAACCTGAAAGTGAGATTTGCACAAAAATTGAAAAAGCAGCTCATTTTGCTAGAATTATACTTCTTCAGACCAGTATGCAAAGTGAAGGTAAAACAAGCAGTTACAAACAGGCCCTGAACAGCCCCATATTGGAACACAAATGTCTCTGGACTGATTCTGGGTATCCTTATAGGCTTTACTGTATGACAGAAACAGGACTTGCCATGTACTCACTGAGATAATACTCACAAATCTCTATTTGTTATGTCATCATCATCACACCCGTTTTACAGATGAGGCAAGACAGACACAGAGAAGTAGGTAATATGCCCAAGTTCACACAACTAGGAAGGGAGGTTTGAGATTTGAACCCAAGCGTCTGGCTCCAGAATCTGCGCTATTATCTGCTACCCAACATGAACACTGGCTGAAAAACTCCATGCCTCCTAGCATAGGTGACACAATGCTTACATTTTCCTGTGAACACAAAACTGCTCTAAATAAAAGTTTATTTAAAACTTTTTAAAATGACAACTTAAAAAGTGATGAGTACAACCAGGGTACCTGCCTAATGAACATTGGTATACATAACCCTGAATTGTACCCCACATCTTTAAAACAAAGGGGGAAAAAGTGATGAGTAAAAGAACTAACGCTTTGTACTTATTGCAGGCCACACAGAGTTCTGAGAATCTCTACGTGAATTAACTCATTCAGTCCTTATTGTAACCCAATGAGGTAAGACTGTATTTAAATCCCTCTTTTATAGTTGAGGGAACCGAGGGGCAGAAAAGCTAAGTATCTTACCAAACGTCACCAGCTTGTCAGGGAGGAAGCCCGAATCCGAATCTGAGCAGTGAGCTCAAAAACCACGCTACTCATTCTCCTCTGCCCTGCCTGTGGGGAGGTCTGGGACAACTGAGGGCTCCCTTTTGGTGAGGGAAGGGCAGGGTGAGAAGTACAAACTCAAGAGTGTTGAGAGAGAGACGGAGGAACGTTTGAGGCAGGTGAAAAATGAACAGTGGTCCTCATTTTTCCCATTACTGAGATAATACAGAGCCCTGAAATATCTTGTGTTAGAGTTTCTACCCAGGCAGAATGCTGGATTTCTAGTCCTGGGGACCTTTCCAGAAAGAAGTAATAGTAACAGCTGATATGTGCTAAATGCTATAGATACCGTTGCATCTTCAGGACAGAGTTGAAGACTGTTTGTCTCCAGTAGGTCACCTTGCCCTGTGCCTCCCACTCCCTTCCCCTCACAGCCTTCTCTGTCTCAAATCACTTCCCAGCAATGGTTTATCCTTCTCCCTCCAGGGCTGCCCTAGCACTCCCCACACCCTCGCGCCTGGCATCTCTGCCCAGTCTGTGGTTTGGCTCTGGAGGTCTGGACTGGACAAGGACAGCCTGAGCTGAACCTCATGGAACAGGAAAGTTCAGTGTTTACCGGAGGCATGACAAGTCATTGATATCTTGTTAGTACTCCATCCCGGCAGGGACCTTCTCAGGCCTGCTGAGGAAGGTCAGCCTTGGTAGGCCTGCTTCCCTCCCTCACCCTCCTTCAAGGGGCATTAGCAAGATTTATTTCTGACAGAAATTTCTTTCTGTAGAATTTTGTAAGCACTCAGCCACTTCACAAGTTTGCATAAAGCTCTACCAAACTATATTGTAATATATTTTCAAAAATGCTCTGTGGTAGCTTGACTTCAAAGATGGTGGCCCTCCCTGTAGGCATATACCACTCTTTATGGGGAGGTGAAGGCTGGCCGGTGACTGCTCTTAACAATAGGATATGGTAGAAGTGACACTGTGCCAGCTCTGGGCCCCAGTCATTAAGAGGACTAGCAGTTTCTACTTCCTGTCTCTTGGAGCCCTGAGTGCCAGAGAAGAAATCCAGGCCTCTTTGCAGGAAAGAGGCCATGTGGAGGAGCACTGAGACATCTCACATGTAAATGAAGAAGCCATGTCGAATGTCCAGCCAGGGAAGCCTTCTGATGACTACAACCATAGGCTCCCAAGCAAGAACTGCTGAGCACAGTTCATTCAACCCACAGAACGTGAAAAATGATAATAAATTATTGTTTTAAGTAACTATGTTTTGGATTGTTTGTTACATAGCAATAGATAACTAAATTATGGTAATTCACTTTAATCCAGTAATTCTAGGAATCCAGAAAATAATCTGAAATATAGTCCAAGATTCATGAACAAAGATGTTTAAGATACATCATTGATGATCACTATTAAAAAAGTGGGAAAAAGCATAGGGCAATAGTTAAGTAAATTGTACATATGACCTACTATATAGCATTTAAATAATTTAAATTACGCTTACATCTTTTAAAAAGGAAAGAAAAAAAAAAGAAAGTGAATCACCAAATTGTAAGTACTGTATGATCATTACCACACTACATACATGTAGAGATTATTGGAAGTATATTTGCCAGGACGTTAGCAGCATTTTTAACTGGTGATAAGAATGGGATGATTGTTATTTTCTTCTTTACAGCCTTTTAGATTTTTCTAAGTTTTCTATAACAGGATTGTGTTTTTAAATTTCTTACCATAAAAGTAACGCATGCCCATTATATTTTTAAAGATTCAGACAATTCCAAAGGACAGAAAGTTAAAGTGATAGTCAACCCAAGGCTACCTTTATAAAGATTACCACTGTCGACATTTTAGTGTTGATCTTTGGAATTTTTTTCTCCATCGATTTCCACATATAAGTGTGCATTTTTAAATAGGCCAGGATATTATATTGTTCTGTATTATGATCGTTGTACCTGTTTTATAATCAGAAGAAAATAAATCTTTTTTTTTTTTTTAGTTGGAGTTTTAATGGCTGCACATTAAAATTACCTGGAGAGGTTTAAATATACCGGTCCTTTCCACAGAGACTCTAAGGTACTAAGTCTGAGTGGTCACAGGCCACCACTAAGTCTGAGCTAGCGGAACAGCACTGTCCTCCACGGTGCTGAGACACTCACTGTTTCCAAAGGGACTCACAGGTTTCCCCATTTCCTCGCCTCCCCGGTAATTCCTGTTCTATCCATCAGCGCCTACAGCGCTCATCCTAGATCTGCTCTTATGCTTGCTCTTGCTGACTCTGGGCTCCGTCACCAATGACCTCAAGTCCCTTTCCTGAATGATCCACCTTCCGCCCCCTTCGAAAGCTTCCTAGAAGGCTTTAGTGAAAGCATGCTGTATTCCTTTGTCTCAGTGAGCTTGGGAAACCACTCCTTCTGTGGTTTCAACAATAAAAAGGGAAACAAAAAAGAAAAAGGATCCTCAAAAAGATCACACATGTACTGTTCCCAGGAATCTACCCTATCGGTGAATTTTAAGAGGAAATCAAGGCTTATCAGACACCCCTCTGCCCCCAAAATTGCCTGGCGGACATTTGTGCTAGTTTTTTAAGTGCATGTTCTTCCGGAGAGAGAGTCATTCTCTGTCTTAGAAGTTCACTGACCCGAACTTCTGTTTTCTAACAGTTATATTACATATAGTCTGTGGAAGGCTTGGATTATGGGGTCTTTTTGCTCAGAGTTCAATTCTTTAAAATCTCCAGTATTTCAACTGCTAGAAGGGAAAATCTCACTGATTTGTTCACTGGTAAAATCATATTAAAATATAGCCCCAAACTGATGTATCTAGGGTTTTTGCTTAAAATAACGTCCATTGTTGTTTCTATTGACAACTCTCTTCTGTGTGCTCTAGATTCATATATGGATACAATTCTGAAAATACTAACTTCTTTTGACCCATTTAAGTCTCCATCTTCCCATTTTGGTAGTTTATTGCCACCTCAAATAGCTCACAGAGGCATCAGTCAATGTAAAACTTTTACTACTTTTCACTGATAAACCCACAGAAAAAGGCCTTTATTTGGGATGAATTGGCAGTTCTCTCTTCCTATCTCTGACAGTTAAACATCTATGTGACCACAGGGAAAGCTTTAAATAGCTCAACCTTCGGCTCTGTCTCTGGTGGGAACCAGGAATGAGAACGATGATCTTGTCTGAAAATCCGAAACTGATTCCAGCCTCTGCAGAACATATTTGAAGCCCTGTATCCCAGACAAATCCAAGACTTTCAGCAGAGCATAAGAACGGAAACCACGATATTGCTATATAGGCTCCGCTCAATGGGGTTTTGGCTCAATTCATCTGCACCTTATTATTAATTTACCTTCTGCTGCAGCAGAGACCAAAAGAGAAAAGCCCAAGAACCAAAACTCCTCAAAGAGGCCCTCCGAGCAAAACGAATGGGCATTTAACCTGCTGTTCCTGAAAAGCAGTCCCAGGCTAATACAGAATCATGAACAAATTGCTCTAGCAACACAGTGCTGCTGCTTTTCTAAGTTGGCCCTTAAAAAAATACATAGAAAAATATGGGTCAAATGATGCTTCAAAAAGTTACAACATAAACACAAGCATTAAAAATTCGATAAGCAGTCACTTAGGGATAACCTACTGATCTGAAACCAGTCACTGAAAATTCTGAAATCTTCACTTGCAAATTATTCATCTTATTGGCCATTAAACGTTTCTAAAATTGTATATTTTTTGTAATTCATTAACATCTTCTGGAGAGGCCAAGCACGATGGGTTACACCTATAATCTCAGCACTCTGGGAGGCAGAGGCAGGAGGGTTGCTTGAGCCCAGGAGTTCAACGCCAGACTGAACAACATAGGGGACCTCGTCTCTACAAAAAAAAAAAAAATTAAAAATTAGCTGGGTGTGGTGGTACGCACCTTCAGCCACTCAGAAAGCTGAGGTAGAAGGATCACCTGAGCCCAGGAGGTCGAAGCTGCAGTGAGCTGTGATTGTACCACTGTACTCCAGCTTGGGCAACAGAGTGAGACCCTGACTTTCAAAAAAAATCTTCTGGAGAAGATAGAGTAAGACAAATGTGATATACTAAGTTTCACAGATGAAATGAAATAAATTGGACTCAGAATCAGTAAACCAAGAGGTAGACCGCCTGTGGAATCATTTAAATACACTTGTTTAAAACTCCTCCATAAATATGGGTATATCTATCTGTACGCTAATTTTTCCTGGGCTAAAAATGATGATATTTTATGCTTAATTTAAGGTTGTTCGATTAAACTTCTAATCGTATGTGACAGTTTCTTTAGTAAAACAAGTGTTATCTGGGTAGGAAGGAATTTGACCATTTTTTTCTATATTCTTTCTTACATTAAAAACCTAATATATCTTTTTAAAATTAAATATTACCCATTCTATTTTCCCAAAAATAGTTGGTGAGAGGGCAAAAGCCATCCTACTAAACCTAGAACTAGTCGAAAAAATATAATACAAGACATTCTCTAGGAATCCAAGTAGATTATTTTCCCATTAGAATTTTCATTTCACTACCCATTCATGACGAGTAGATTTTAGTTTTGTTAACAATTGTTTCATGTTCTACTTGGAAGAAAAACATTTCAGAAACTTAAAAGAAAAGCACGCTGAGACTCACCAGAATGCAAAATTCCTGAATGCTAACAAGTTATCATATTGTCATATTTCGAGTGGAGCTATAGGGCCAAACTCTACAGTATCATGAACTCTACTGAAAATTTTGAGGAAAATATGCTGTCCCTCATAGCTGTGGGTACTTTTGTATTTCTTTGTTCCTCACAAAGTATTATTGTTTCATTATTTTCTATTACAGTATGGCCCCTAAGACCCTTAACTGAAGACCCAGCTGTCTGTGCTGGGTCTGAATTCGCCATTAGCACCCGGAGTAACCTCACTCCACAGAATGCAAGAAGACAAGCGAGGCAATGTTTGTGGAGTCCAGAGGCTGAGCCCGCTCTGCTACAGAAGAAATGCCCCGATTGTCCTTCCTAACAAAAATTGCCACGATTCCCCATAAACAATCAGTTGTCGGTTGACTGTTATAAATAGACTTTAATACACAACCAGCTGTCTGAGAGAGAGTTTATAACTGTTGACCAAAAGACACAGTAGGGAAGGGAAATGAGAGATTTCCACATAGCAGGAGAATGACTTGTCTGCAGTCTGTAGTAAATGAGGTTGCACACAGATCTCCCATTTAAAATATGTCAGCATGCTTGGATTCAAGCTAAAATTATGGGGAGGGAACAATGGGCTTCATGTGGGAGACTTCTCAACAGACATTGTATTCTTCTTTCATGGGCACCCTTGAATTCAGGATTGTGAAATAAGTGGCAGTTATCAGCAGATATCCTGTAAAGTGCTGGTCATGGGAGATATTTTGGATGATACAGAACAAGATGCACTAGTTGGACTGTGATAAGAACTAACTCTTTGCCCTGTTTCTTCCCTCATTTCCTGTTCTGTCTTCCTTTATCTTTTCCAAGATGGCTCTCCTCCTTTCACAATGTAATTGATAACCACTCTCTAGGAAAGAGTGTTCTAAGCGGTTTATTTTAACCAGGCCCAGTCCCTGGGGCAAGATGGTTTCTCAAAAATCTGATCAGGTGTGACAGAGAACAGGGCCCAGTGCAGAACAGCAGCAGATAGATTTACCCACTCTGAGTCCGGACCAGCTAGCCAGAGACAACTGGGTGGTGGAGGCTGAGGGTGGGAGGGGCATTGCTGCAAATCTCCATAAAACTAAGCAGGAGGGATAAACATGCCTCAGAGAAATAGATATAGAAATAAATGTGGAGGGCACAAAAGAAAGACACAGGAGAGTAGAATCCATTGGGAAAGACTTACCGGAAAGTTTCTTCACCCAGTAAAATAAATAGAGATGAAGAAGAAACAAAAAGATCATATTCTGATTTTTGAAAATAGTATGTTTTGTGCATTTTAAAAATATACCTTATCCAAAACAGTGTGAAATATGCTTTGAGACACCAAAAATGCTTTCAAGTGCATTCCTAGTTTGATTCTCACCCTTAAATATTAAAACAATTATAAATCTTCTTTTAAAAAGTCACTTCAGAGGTAAGAATAAGTCTATAATGATTGCTCGTGAATTATCTGGAGTTAGTACCCATTCGACCTTCTCAATTTACCCTTAAATTAACATAAGTTAGAAAACTAATGATTAGAATTTAGAGATTTTTTTCTTCTTTCTGGTTGAGAGACATGCAATTTAATGCCAGGACCAAGCTTTGGGAATTAGTTCTTCTATTTTAAAAATGAAAAAACTTTAAACTGAGAAGGTAAAGAAATGTTCCTCCAGAAATGTATACAGAAGCATTTGTGATTTCTCCTCCTGGTAATCTGTAGACAACTGCTCCTTACCTCAATAAACTGTTGTTTCTTGGTTTATTTTTCTGTAAGACAGCACTTTCCTCACAGGACTGTAAGAGAACCAAGCAAGTTGGAAGAATGCCTTGCACCAGACACTCAGTAGTGTAACCTATTAAATTAATTCCCTTTAAAATTTCCCATTGCTTTCTTTTCTTTTTTTTTTTTTCAGGATAACTTTTTATTGAGGTTTTATTGCAGTCCTGCACACAAGTATATAGCTTGATGAGTTTTCGCCAACTGAACACACCCATGAGACCTCTGCCCAGATTAAGAATCAGAACAAGCCGGGCTCGGTGGCTCAGCCTGTAATCCCACGCCTTGGGAGGCTGAGGTGAGTGAATTGCCTGAGCCCGCGGGTTCCAGACCCGCCTGGGCAACTTGGTGAGACCTCATCTCTACAATAAATAATAAAAAAAATTAGCTGGGTGTGGTAGCGCGCGCCTGTAGTTCCAGCTACTTGGAAGACTGAGGCGGAAGGATCACCGGAGCCCAGCAGGTCGAGGACTGCACTCCAGTCTGGGCGACGAAGTGAGACTCCAACTCAAAAAAAATAATAATAATAATTAGAACACCCTCCACACTGTAGAATCTCCCCACACCCACATCCAGTTACTATGACCCCACACCTCACCCTCACTCCCAGCTAACAGTAACACTATCCCGACAATATTAACCGTGCCTCTTTAAAAAGATATCTTAATTGTGACAATACACAATTGGCCATCTTAACCATCTTTAAGTGTACAGTTAAGTGGCATTCAGTACAATGACGTTGTTGTGTAACCATCGCCACCATCCATCTCCAAAACTCTTTTCATCTTGTGTAACTGAAATCTCAACTATCCATCAACTATCTCCCCATTTCCCACCCCACTGTCTCCTGGCAACCACTATTTTACTTTCTGTCTCTATGAATTTGACCACTCTAGATATCTCTTATTTGTAGGCCAGAGATTGTCTGGCCTACAAATCTCAGTTTGTCCTAGTTTTACATGTTTCTGTTCCCTACAAACGTAGAATCATACAGATATATTCTCTTCTGCGTCTGGCTTCTTTCACCCGACATAGTGTCTGTGGGATTCATCACTTCATTTGTATAGCCGTGCCGTATTTATTCTCATTATATAGTATTCCTTGGTGTGAGTAGGCCACAATTAATGTATGTGGTAAAGGGCATTTGAGCAGTTTTCAGTCTGGGGTTTTTACATGCAGTGCTGCTGTGTCTTTTAATAAAATATATTCCTAGGAATGAAATTGCTCGGTCACGGGGTACGCATGTGCTCAGCTTTAGTAGATGTATCCATTACTTTTTTGAGTTCAAGTCACCATAGAAAAATGATCTCTTATACCATGTGATTTACACAATCTCTTCCATGAAGGAAAGTGATTAAATATTTGAGGTTTTTTGTTGTTGTTGTTGTTGTTTGTTTTTTTTGAGTTGGAATTCTCACTCTGTTTCCCAGGCTAGAGTGCAGTGGCACTGTCATGGCTTACTAAAGTCTCAAACTCCCGGGCTCAAGTGATTCTCCCACTTCAGCCTCTTGAATAGTGGGGACTACAAGTGTGTGCCACCATGCCCAGCTAATTTTTTTACTTTTTGTAGAGACGAGGTGTTACTATGTTGACTAGGCTGGTCTCAAACTCCTGAGCTCAAGCAATCCTCCCACCTCATCCTCCCATAGTGCTAGGATTACAGGCATGAGCCATCACATGCAGCCGCAATTAAATATTTGAATTTACATGAGGCTGTGAGCTCTACTCAGAAAAATTCTCTTCTCAAATGAGAAGAACTATCCACCCACCCGCTCACTCACCTCATTCCCTCCTACCTCAAGCCTTACACTCCAGCTCCATCAAGATTTCTTCATTTACCTGAGTGCCATTCTCCTCTCTGGTCTCTAGACCATTGTGGGTGCTGCTTCACTCAGCTGTTTTTTGGGGTTTTTGTTTTCCTATCTGGTTTAACAGCTGTCTGTCACTCAGACCTCAGCTCTTTGAGAGGTGATATCAAAGCCCAAAAGCATGCCTCCTCAGAATGCACGTCACGTATGAGTCTATTTCCCTGATGGGACATAAGCTGAGGATGAGGCTCTGACAATCTCTCCTCTTGCCCAGGTCTTAGCACTTAGTAACTTTGCTTCTTTATACTTTGGGAGTTGTCTGTACATGCAGATTAAACATATTTTGAGCCTCTGACCTGGATTCCTACTGATTCATCACATGATATTTAGAATATACGCACATCCAAACCACTTAGATTGGTATCAGCAATCAGGTTCAATCCGTCTTCCAGTAGTTAACGGTATATAACACAATCTTGTTGCTCTAGATTATATCAAGTCTAGAAACTCACTAATAATTAACACCACCAAATTCAAACAGAGAAGAAAAAAAAAAAAATACCCAGTGGAGTTTTCCAAAGAGTAAGTACAATCACAGAAAGCACTAAACTCTGAGTTGGTTCCCAGTGTTGGGCAAAAAACAATGCTCTGGGCCAGGCATGGTGGCTCACGCCTATAATCTCAGTAATTTTGGAGGCCAAGGTGGGAGGATCACTTGAAGCAAGGAGTTTAAGACCAACCTGGACAATACAACAAGATCCTGTTTCTGCAAAAAAAAAAAAATAGAAAAATTAGCTAAACATGGTCACATGTACCTGCCACATCAGCTACTCAGGCTGATGCAGGAAGATCACTTGAGCCCAGGAGTTCAAGGTTGCATGAGATATGATCACACCACTGCACTCCAGCCTGGATGACAGAGAGAAAGAAACCCCGTCTCCAAAAACGAAGTTTAACAGTTGTTTTCTAATTTTAAAAAATTATCTGAATCTACATGGTTTTATTACATACTAATTGCAAAAGGTGACCCCAGTTTACAGTTCCATTCACACTAACAACAGTAACCTGGACCACCCAGAAATATTTCAAGTAGAAATTGTCATAGCCTAAATGAAATAAAAATGAGGGAACTTACTGGATCTCTTTTTCCTTCATTAAATGTAAATTTAGATCATGTTCATGGGTGTGACTTATCATAATGTCTTTTCACCACAAATTACTCTAAACTCAATGTGAACACAAATTCATGCTTATGAAACTCAGTCTTATTTTAAAATCAAAAACAAAAGAGAAGTATTTCCTGGGAAATACTTTCCTGGGAAAGATAAGGACATAAGTACCTACAAGAAAGATAATGTAGTATATAGAGCACATTCTCTCAGAATGCTAAGTATACAGGATTTATAAAAATTCAGGAATTAAGTTGATAATATTGATATGAAAGTGGACAAAGATTCATGGATTGCCAAAAAAAGATTCATTTAAAGAAATGTAATATGTGATAAAATAAAAAAGTTATTGGGAAAAAAATCAGAACTTTAGCAGGTAAGAATGCATTTGACTACAAGTAGCCAAAAAAGCCAAATGAACAGTGGCCTAAACATATGGGCATTTAATATCTCACATAAATCAGAAGACGCAGATGCTAGTATTGGCCCATCTGCTCAACGATACCCTAAAGCAGAGGTTGGCAAACCATAACCCATGGGCCAATCGCTGCATTTTTGTATAACTCGAAAACTAAGAATAGTCTTTAGCTATTTTTAATGATTTGAAAAACACAAAATGATATTTTGAGACAAGTAAAACTGACATTAAGTTCAAATGTTAGTGCCCATGGGAACACAACTATGCTCATTTGTTTACATTTCCTCAATGGCTGATTCTATACTACAGTGCCAGAGCTGAGTAGTTGAGACAGAGATTGTCTGGCCTACAAAGCCTATAATATTTACTATCTGGCCCTTTACAGGAAAAGTTTGCCAGCTCCTACCCTAAGAAACTCAAGCTCTTTTCCTGCTGTTTTTCTTTGCCATCTTTATTACCCTGCCCCCAGTAATATAGCATTTTATTACCACAAACTAGGTACACAGTTCTAAAACCAAAGCTTTCCTGGAAACCCTGCAGACTCCCACCTTCACCTGATAGGCCAGAGTATCACAGGGCCATGTCTAGAGCATGGACCTAGGAGAACTCCAACCCTCCTCACCCAGAAGCAAATTTCAAAAAGAAGTCATGCAAAAATAAGACTCTGAATACAAAAACTAGAAGAGGCGCAAGATGTATGATCTTTTTATGGGAAAGACTAAGTAATTATGAAACCCAGAACCAATAAAGGCAGCAATGGACTTATCTACATAAATCCCCAATGTAGATAAGATAAACTTTAATAAATTGAAGTATATTTGCCATTTTGTTATATTAAAACTGCTTGATAAAGAAACTCAAATAATTCAAATGGTTAAGATATATTCAAATTTTCATTTCTAAAGATGCAACTTTAAAGAGATGCAATGACATAACATTTTCCTGATCAGAAGAACATGCCCTGTGGAGGGAAAATGGAGACTCACAGTTGAGGAAATGTAAATTGACATAGTCTTTCTTAGAAGTTCAGTAGCATAGGAAGACCAAGTCACATCTGAGGAGCAGCTCTAGGCCTACCATTGTCTCCTTTAAATTCTCCTTGTGTATTGGCAGTAGTGGGAAACTACCAGGGGAGGAAGGGGCACACGTCATCAACAAGGGAACCTGTATAATGAACATTTCTATACCTAACCCTGAATTGTACTCACATCTTTAAAATAAAGAAAAAAAAATTTCTCCTTGCACCTCTACAGATATTGGTACAGAGATTTCTTAAAGAATTAAAAGTAGATCTACCATCTGAACCAGCATTTCTACTATTAGGTATCTACCCGAAGGAACAGAGGTCATTATATGAAAAAGACACCTGCACCCGCATGTTCATCGCAGCACAATTCACAGCTGCAAAGATGTGGAATCAACCTAAATGTCCATCAACCAATCAGTGAGTAATGAAAATATGGTACATACATACTATAGAATACTATTCAACCATCAAAAAGGATGAAATAATGTCTTTTGCAACAACTTAGGTAGAATGGGAGAACATCACCCTAAGTGAACTAACTCAGGAATAAAATTCCAAACACTGTATGTTCTCACTTGTAAGTGGGAGCTAAATTAAGGATCTGTAAAGACGTAGAAAATGATATAATGGACACCGGAGACTCAGAAAGCAGGGGAGGGGATGGAGGGACAAAAAGTCACCTATCAGGTA
>CAUYQG010107423.1:0-41084 GCA_963574415.1 Tarsius wallacei
TGGAATTAATTAAGTACTAAAGAAAAAGGAGTCAACAGGGCTGTGTGATTCTGATTTTTAAAAACACTTTGTTTCCCAAGGGAAGCCACAAAGATAAAACAATTTGGCATAAATCAAGTTTGGAATTTTGATGGCTGAGTAAATAGAGGGGAAAAAATAGGCAAAGAAGTTGAGATTGTTATAAAAGCCACTTAACTGAACTATGGACTATCTTATGGGTATGAAGGAGGCAAAGATCAGAGAAGGATGATGGGGAGCAAATATGAATATAAGCTTTTGATTACATCAAAGAACTTTTGGAATTGAGAAGTACTATTTTAAATGAATTGGAAAAATGGGAGCCAAGATAGTTCCCAATGTGACAAAGTCTAGGTTATATGTGACCATAGCAGTGGATGACTATGATGATAGGAAGAGAACAGTTTTGGAAAATGACAAGATTTACAATTTAAGAGGCTAGAATGTTGGCTGGATTATCAACATGAATGTTGAATTAACCATAAATACTGACTGTGATAAGGGTAGAAAGGAAGATAAAATGAGTTGGGAGCTAAATTTTTCAGTGAATAAGAGGGAGTGATCAGGAGGTTAGTAGAAGTTGTACCTAGTAAGCTGTGCATTCTTCAAAAAAGATGAGGCTTTTAAATGAGGAAGAAGGGAAATGAGATGGAAGGGACACTGACAAGCAAGGAAGATGTCTACTCCACCTCCGGGCCCTGGGAGTCACAGACATGAGATATATATATATATATACATACATACATATATACATAAGATGTGCTTCCTCTGAAGCAATCTTCATATTATTAGTACAAGTCGAGTCATCCTCAGTGATAGTGAGCCTTATGGGTTACAACTCATCATTGGATGAGCTGAGAAAATTTATAGAGTGCTAAAAATATTTTGGAAGCCTACAGAAAAACTTCTAAACTATACAATTGAGGGAAATGATGTTTGATTTTCAAAAGCAGGAGTCTTCTATTAAAAGGTTATTTAAAACTCCTCTGAAACGAAGGATAACAGGAACTGAATTACAAGTGTCATGTGTAGTTTATAAAATCAACCAGAGGCACTGTTATCATAAAAGGTTAGGAACCAGTAGGATAAAATACCAGAGGATGAAATAAGATTATAATTTGAAAGCATTTGAAAAGGTAAACGTTTATATATACAAGCAAGGTCATCATATTATTATGGAATGCAAATTGAGTATGAAATAAGAGATTAGCCTTCAGGCACTTTCCTCAGTAGGTATATTGTTCATTTTTCAGTTGTGTCTAAGCACAGGTTTTAATGCCAATCAGTCAAGTATTTAGGGTGCCCAGCACAGTGGGGTACACAAATATTCGCAAAAACAGGTTTTGCCCTTATGAGGTAGACTATGTATAAAAATTACTAGAGGAAAAAAAACCAGCATGTAGCCAACTACTAAATAGTGTGGCACAAATGTAACAAGAATTTAGAAAAAGTAACCACTATTAGGAGTCACAGTAACAATTAATTAGATTATCCTTGCAGTAAGCATTGTCCCTCAATGATTTATTTAAGGCACATGAAAAAGAAAGTAAATAAAACTAACCAGAAAAATACAAATGAAAGCACATTTTGTCACTTCTAACCAGAAGGTCAGTGAGGCGTTATATGTTCATAATAATCATGATAATTTATTTAAAAGAAGAAAATCCAACTATCAAAACAAAAAATATCAACAAATTTCACCCTTTCAACTCTCTTGTCAGTAATTAAAACCTACGCAATCAACCACTTATTTAACTAGTTTATACTCAGAAGAGTATTAAGTATTACTGGAGATATACATTCGATGTAAGATACTGTCTGCCTTTAAGGAATTTACAGTCAAACTTGAAATAATTAAAACAGATGGAATGTTGTAACACAGTGAATAATTAGGTACTCTCTTTTTCCGAATTAAATGTTCAACAAAGTCATGGTGAAGCATTTAGTATTAAGAGTTAAGAAAAAAAGAAAAAAAGAAAACCTATAAAGCCTGATGTATACCAGGTCAGCTTCAAAGAGGAACTGGGAGATGAGCTCGGCTTGGAGTTGAATATCTAGGGAGATCAAAAATTATAATACAGAAGCAGCGAACAATGTAAAGGCCAGCTTCTTAAACTAAAGACTGTACATGAAATACTGGGTAGTATGTCTGGGCCCTCAAAAGTCAGCAAAACAAACATGGTGTATATCCTAGAACTTCAACTTTATTCAATGACAACTGACATAAAACATTATAGTTAGGAGAACAAAAACACATAATGGAGTAGAATGCAAAATGTGTGAATTTGTTTTCAAGTGATAGATAAAATTGTGTTAAAATTATTTAGAAATATGAAATAATTGTCCAGAAACTATAAGGGTAGTTTATCAGAAAAGATTGCAATTTATCAAGAAAGATAGAATTAGCTTTGGAAGTAAAAGAAGTATATATTTATATTTTGTTTGTTTGTTTGTTTGTTTGAGTCAGAGTCTCACTCTGTCACTCAGGCTGGAGTGCAGTGGCATGCACACAGCCACCACAGCCTCGACCTGCTGAGCTCAGGTGATCCTTCTGCCTCAGCCATCCAAGTAGCTGGAACTACAGGCACACGCTAATTTTTTGATTTATTGTAGAGATGAGGTCTCACCAAATTGCCCAGGCTGGTCTCAAACCTGTGGGCTCAGGCAATCCTCTCACCTCGGCCTCCCAAAGTGCTGGGATTATAGATGTGAGCTACCAGGAAATGTAATGATAGGGAAAGGAGAAAAAACTGAATCACTGAAGTTAAATATAGGACTTTTACCTCCTGACATACTGCTACCTACTCCCTAAATTACATTAGATTTAATTAGAAATACAGATTTTTTTTAAGTTCTCAAACTGAAAATATAACATGATGATTAATCTGCCACAAATATACAGGATGGAATGTACAGGAAGTGGGAGTGGGAGATCGGGTGACTTGGGAACACAGGTGAGATTATTGCAGTAGTCCAAAGTTCTCCCTATGAAGACATGACCTCAAATGCATGTATGAGCTTAAAGTTAACAAACAGAAATCGCAAGAAGAAAGGTTGGAGAAAACAGAGGTAAGAGCACTCGATAAATATAAAAACAATTGTAATGTAAATACGGGGATAATACAGCTAATGAAATGCTGTATTTATACTTTCTGTCGCAGAAATCTCAAGCAAGAAACACACGAAGCTAAGATAGCTCTGTTTCCTTTGTCTCTAGATTTCACCTGTACATCAGTGTTCATGCCTAGAGGAAGAAGCAGGAAGCAGGTGTGGGTTGGTTCTAGGAAGATGGCCACTACTTGGGTAGGTGATGATTGTGGTTCCAGACCTGCAAGTTCATTAGGAGAGAGGTGGAAATACAGATGGGCCTACTGGTCAGCTCTGGTGGCTGAATTTACTGTATTCCCTGGTGAAAGAGAAAGAATGTAACAGTGGCCTAATAGTTAACACACACAGACCAAGACCAAGAGACTGCCAGGCTACATAATGCTATTAATTTTGAAAGTGAGCGCATAATTGGCTACCACTTACCACCTGTGGTTGATGTTAGTGCTTCAATAAAGGAGAAAAGAGACAATCTGAGACTAGTGATCTCAGAGGCTGTGGAAACCTCCAGCTGGGCCTCTTAAAGATCGTGTTGACAATTTTATTATAAGCCTCTCCTAGAGGAGTTTCTTACTTTCTTCTATAATTTGTCATATCCTCTCATTCATGTGACTAATAATTTGCTTAAATCACTCTTGCCATACTTGAAAACAGAGAAACCAAAAGTGTTTTTTTTAGTGCAGCTGAGCTCACTAAACAAGCTCATGCTTGTTTTCCTTCTTCACATTATTCTACTAAAAAAAAGCAGTAGCAGAGAACAGGGAAGAGAGACTGAGTAATTTCAGCAGCTCTTCACCCATTTACTTATTTTAGGAGAATAAGCCTTCAACGCTGTAAAAGAATATTTTGTAAGAATTTTAAGGTTTCGTACAGTATAACTCTGTGACTCTGACTAATGTCACACTCATATCTTCTCTGGCATGATAGAGACAGGATCATGACCTTCTTTCCTCCAGCCATAATGAAGCCAAGATCATGGTACAGAACAAAATATACTAGAGAAAGAATAAGATTTAATCTAACATTAAAAAACTCACCTTTCATGAAAAGTAATGACTCATGTCACATGGAGGTCAGAGGGGCAGTAGGTCCAGGGTAAAACTGAATTCCAAACATCTTCTATAAATTATTTGATCATTGAATAACTACTTCGATTCCTGAACAAATCATTCACTCTTCTCCCTTTATGCCTTTGCTCAGGATGTACCCTTTTCTTGAAAAAGAGCCTCATACTGCACTCTTTTCTCCTTTATCTTCTCAACCCAAAGAAAAACTAGCACATAGTAAGCATTATATAAATATCAGCTATTAATTTATCATTATTATCTTTTAGAATTGTTTAAAAGATTAGAAATAATGGATGCAAAATATCCACCATAGTTGGTCTACCACAAAGGAAATGCTCACAAAATGGTCATCATCATCATTATTATTGTTAGCATGTAATTAAAACAACTTTACACAGCTGTCTCCCCAGCAGTACTGTTAGCTACTTGAGGGCAGCTATGAAGTCTTCATATATTCATATTGAAAATATTTGTTAAATATCCATAATGTACAAGTCACTGTGATGTGTATTAGCGGAGATACTTGAAGGACTAGCTAGTTTGTAGCATCAAAATTTCCTAAACTACCTGCCTGAGTGAGTTTCCCTGTCACTTTCTATATCGCCTATCACTGAACACTTTTCACACAATATTTAAAATAGCTCCCTAATTATTCATCTTGTGGCGTCAGAGGAGGGTTTCCTTGCCTTATTCATGATTGCACCAATGTAATAAATATTCACTAATCACCTTATTAAAACTTCTCTTATTTCTAAAAACCACAATTGTATCTATAAAACATAAACATTTTTGTGAAAATTTCTCCTTACTCATCAGTCTTAGTTTATGAATTTTCAGCTATTTGAGCTTACAGATTATATATTGTTACTTTTAATTAATAAATTAAAATTCACATGATTGGTTAAATACTGAAAATATATTTTCTTTGTCTATAGCCTTTATGTTTTCCAGATTACAAAGAGAAAGACATGAAATCACATGAAGTTTTGATTTCCAGAATAAGATGTGAGATTTGTGTCGGTCCAAGATTTTTTATTTCCAAGATGACAATAAGGTAACATCATAAACTCCACATAATTATTTGCTAGACGTGACTTCTGAGGGATCTTCAAATCAAAAATTAAGTGGACTACCAATCCAGGTTTCTTTCATCAGGGTCAATAACCTGTCATTTTCATCATACCACTCAGGTTTAACCTAGTCAAGCAATTTTTCAACTTGAAGAATAAGTAATTGGTATATATTCACCTTGTGAAGTTCTGCTCACAATTTTTAATGCTGAAGGGAAGTTACAATTCCACTCTAATTGCAATCAGTGGGAATAAAAGATGAACTTTTTAGTATCTTTATTTTGTCCCCATCCTCTATGCCAAAGCCACTTTTCTAAACAGAGACAGGGATTTATATCAGATTTTTAGGCTGCCAAGATAGATGTAGACAAAGACATGTCTATACCTCAGCAGAAATTCTGCACATATTAAAAGATAGCTTGAAATTAACTGTCTTAGAGGAATTAATTTCAACCTGTATCAGCTGATATAATAAATAATATTTCTATACTCATGTAATCTTCTTCAACAATAAAACCTATGTTAAAGACGTTTAAAATATAAAGGTGGTTTTAGCTTTTAAATCCTCTTAAGAGTTTTCTAAAACTTAGCTTTATGTTCTGCTCACACTTTCTCTCCATTAAGACAAATCCCATTTTCTTTGATAACATCACATCATTTCCACTGACATACTAATGGATCCCACTGTGTGTTACGAGTTTATGGCAATATGATTCATTTCTATGATAATCTCACTTTCATTAATATAACAGCTCCAATTGTAGTACATCAATTCCTGAGATATCCACATTCTCATCCTAATGACTTTTTCAACCCTTAATGGGTTTTAAAAGAGAAGAGTCACATTGTTCTGAAGGAAAAAAAAAAAACAATAACAAAACTCTATAGGAGACTTAGAAATTTCAACCAACTACATTGCTAGAGCCCCTCTCAGCAAAATGGCAATCATTCAAGAATGTTGTTATCCAACAATTTGCATACATACAGCACATTTTCTCAAAAGGATCTCAGAGAATATAACAAAAAACCCTGAAACTATGGAGACTAAAAATAAACTTTCAAAGGTATTCAACATATATTGCTACATATTCTGGGTTATACTCATTGTACTATAAAGATACTTAATCTGATAGCTATGGGGCTGAGGGACTGTGGATGGGCTTCAAAGGGCAGGTAAATCCCTGGTGTGTGTGTGTGTGTGTGTGTGTGTGTGTGTGTGTGTGTGCACGTGTGTATCACATATATATGTTATATATGCATACATTTAAGGAAATAGTCCACAGCTTTCATCACATTCTAAAAGTCGTCTTCATGAACCTAAAAGAAAAAAAAAAGATTAAAAGACCTCACCATTGGTTTATTTCTATAACATGAACTAGAGGATTCCAGCTTTCATATGTAAATAGATATGGAAGGAAATGGAAATAGTGCTTTTAGCCCTAAACACCTGTATCATGTGAATTATAAAAAAAGAGAATTAATACAAAATTATAGTTTTAACTTAAGAAAGGACAAAATATGACTTAAAATTAGAATATGGCAGTAGGTATTTATACCTTTTTCATGAGAAACAGAACTGTTTGAATCAAAGACAGAAATTTTCACATAAATCAGTTAGAGAGTCTATGATCAATGGTGAAAGGGAATGAAAGTGAAATTTATATAAGGAGGTTGGGAAATTTTTTATCTTAAGAGTTGACATGAGAATTTCTTTTCTTGTAAGACGTAGCCTTGAAAAAAATAGCCCGCTTGGGGGCAAGCCCATTTGGAGACCAAAACATGGGAGAAAAGAAATAAATTCATCCAAATGAGACAAATAGATGATTTTTGCTCAAAGAGAAAAAAGAAGACAGGAAAAGAGGGAGAAAGAACTTAGAGATGGCAAGAGATTGAAAAAAAATTTGAAAGTAAGGGCCAAAAAAACTTATCTTGTGGAAGAATAGCTAAACAAAATTAACCAAAAATGGTGCCCAGGAGCAGATCTAAGTTTTGTAGGTATAAGCAGACACAATTTTGATGGTTCTCGTTAAAAGAAACAAACCTGCCAGCCTGGCCAGTAGAGTGAGATCTTGTCTCTACAAAAAATTTTTAAAATTAGCCTGGCGTGGGAGCACATACCTGTAGTCCAAACTACTTGGGGGGCTGAGACAGAAGGGCCACTTGAGCCCAAAAGATCAAGGCTGTAGTGAGCCATGATGGTGCCACTGCACTCCAGCCTGGGTGACACAGTGAGACACCCAACTCAAAAAAAAAAGGCCGGGCATAGTGGCTCATGCCTGTAATCCCAGTAATTTGGGAAGCCAAGGTGGGAGAATCATTTGAGCTCAGGAGTTCCAGACCAGCCTAGGCAATACAGTAAGATCTGTTCTCTACAAAAAATCCAAAAACATTAGCCCAGGTAGTGGCCCACACCTGTAGTCCAAGCTACTTGGATGACTGAGTTTAAAAGAAAAAAAAAGAGATGACTGAGGCAGAGGGATTTCTTGTGCTCAAGAGGAGGCTTTGTGAGCCAAGATCACATCACTGCACTTCAGCCTATGAGACAGAGTGAGACCCTGCCTGAAAAAGAGAGAGAGAGAGAGAGAGAAATAAACTCAGATTGTCAAATCTCTAATTAGAAACAAACCTTTGGAAGAAACATGCAAGTTTAACTTCCTAAATTTTTAGCTTTATTACTTTCGTGGAAATTCATGACAAGCCATGTCGACCATTCATTTGAAATTGTTTTCTCTGAGATATGTAAATATTGTATCCAATACATATTCATCAAATCTCTTCAACTCAAAATGCTTTGAATAAACGCTATATTTGTGTGAAATCAAAGAAGGAGCTGAACTTCTCATGAGATAGAAGAGAGGCCCCAGAAACAGGCATTTCAGAGACAAGCTGGTCCTGAGGACGTAAGTCTTAGACTACAAAAAATTCACAGAAATCTTGAAGAAGCCACCAAACTGAGATGAAGGAGGGATATCAAGTTAATTATGCTTAGTTCTTAAGGGGCAGGGAAGCCCTCAACTGACATCTGGCTTACAAAAGTAGGCTTAGACAGCAGGTCTTTTGGACAAATGTGGAAAAGCAGGCATATGCAACTCTGCAGACCAAAATGCACACAAAAGCAAAGTAGGATGGTAAGAGTAGACTTTAACTCGAGTTCTCATTCTGCTATGTGCAGAACACCTCTTAAAATCCGCGTCTTCCTTACTAACAATTTTGTCCCCCTGAGGTTACCTTAGGCAGACATTGAGGCATCACATTAAACAGGAGATGCAAGGATTCTGATTTTCATGGAAGGCAATGCAACATGATACTTAGGAAGCCTGGGAGTAACTGCAACCCTTATTGTGTGATGTGTTAGTCAAGTTATTAATGTTCTAAGATTCTGTTTCCTCATACATACAGTGAGGATAATATGGGACCTACCTCACTAAGCTATTGTGATGATGAAGCGAAGCAATCTTTTGAAGCACTTGATACTGAGTATGAAATCTAGCTATTGATCAGTAAACCTATTACTATTACCTGAACTACAACTACTTCTATCACTGTTATAAGCCAATGAATTTAACATGCTCACAAAAGGACTCTAATTCCAGGGAATATGATTGGAGTCTCTAAAGGCTATCTTGGATATCCCATCTCATAACAATACATTACGTTCATTTCCTTCTTAGGGAGGCTGAATTGATGGCACAGGGCAAGCTGGAAAGCATAATGTATCAGGAATTCAGGCTGAATTTGAAAGAGTTCAGGAATAATTATTGTGCTGGTTAAATGCCATAGTACTTATTAATCTATCAAAATAAGTTTTATGAATAGTTTCCAGAAACGTGCCACTGTACTGCACTCTTGGCCTTGAACTCTTTTTTTTTTATTATTTTATTTTTTATTATAGTGACGTGGGATACACGTGAGCATTAACTACATAGGTAGGCTGCATGCGGGTGAAGTTTGGGCTTCCAACTGGCCCTCATTCTCCTAGTAGTGGACCTGGTACCCTTTGTGTTGTCACATTTCCCCACCCCACCCTTCTCCCTCTCCCCTGCCCTAAGCAGTGCCTATGACTGCCAATCCTCCCTTGTGTTAATATGACAAATGTTTAAGACCCCCTTATGAGTGAGAACATACGGTGTTCAGTTCTTTGTTTCTTTGATAGATCACTTAGTATGATGGTCTCCATCTCCATCCAAGTTGATGCAAAGTCCATGATTTTGTTCTTCTTTATGGCTGCATAATACAACATTGTGTATATATACCACATTTTCCTTATCCAGTCCACTCGCAATAGGCAGTGGGGTTGGTTTCATGTTTTTGCTATTGTGAATAGTGTGGCAATACATGAATGTGCAGCTGTCTTTTTGGTAGAATGATTTATGTTCCTTCAGGTATATCCCCGGAGGGGGAATTCCTGGATCATATGGAAAGTCAATTTTTAGTTCTTTAGGAATTGCCACATCACTTTCCATAGAGGTTGAAATAGCTTGCACTCCAGCCAAAAGTGTAGAAGCATTCCCTTTTCTCCTCACCCACACCAGCATCTGTTGCTTTTTGATTTATTAATGATGGCCATCCTTACTGGAATTAGGTGGTATCTCATTATAATTTTGATTTGCATTTCTCTGGTGATTAGTGAGGCTAAGGATTTTTTTTCATGTGTCTGTTGGCTGCTTGTATGTCTTCTTTGGAGAAGTGTCTGTTCATGTCCTTTGCCCAGTTTTAAAGAGGCTGTTTATTTTTTCCTTTCACTTTGTTTGAGGTCCTTGTAGATCCTGGATGTTAGGCCTTTGTCAGATGCACAATATGCAAATAATTTTTCCCATTCTGTGGTTGTCTCCTTACTCTATTGATGGTTTCTCTTGCTGTACAAAAGCTTTTCAGTTTGATGAGGTCCCACTCTTCTATCTTATCTTTTATGGCATTTGTTTTTGAAGACTTAGTCAAGAATTTGTTGCCTACTCTAATGTGCATAATGGTATTTACTGTGTTTTCTTCTAGGATTCTTATATTTTGAGGTTTTACATTTAGGTCTTTGATCCATTTTGAGTTGATTTTTGTGTATGGTGATAGGAAGGGGTCCTGTTTCATTCTTCAGCATGTTGTCAGCCAGTTTTTCCAGCACCATTTGCTAAATATGATCTCGCCCAGTGGTTGTTATTGATGGTTTTGTCAAAGATGAGCTGGTTGAGAAATCAAGGTTTTGCTCCCAGAATCTCTATCCTGATCCATTGATCTATATGCCTGTTCTTGTACCAGTACCAAACTATTTTGATTATTGTAGCTTCATAGTAAAGTTTAAAGTCTGGAAGTTTAATACTTCCTGCTTTGTTTCTTTTGCTGAGGATTGTGTTGGCTATTCATGGTCTTTTATGTTTCCATATGAATTTCTGTATTGTCATTTCCAGGTCTGAGAAAAATGCTGTTAGTAATTTGATAGTTATTACATTGAATCTGTAGGTTGCCTTGGTAGGATGGATATCTTGACAATATTGATTCTTCCAATCCATGAGCAAGAAATGTTTTTTCTATTTGTGTCATCTTTGATTTCTTTGAGCAGTATTTTGTAGTTCTCATTGTAAAGATGTTTCACTTCTCTTGTTAAGTGGATACTAAGGTATTTCTTTTTGTGTGTGTGCCTATTGTGAATCAGATTACACTTTTTATTTGATTCTCTTTCTGCCTGTTGCTGGTGTATAGAATTGCAGCTGTCTTTTGCACTTTGATTTTGTACCCTGAAACTTTTCCAAAGTTATTTATCAGTGTGAGGAGGCTTTTGATGGACTCCCTCAGATTGTCAAGGCACAGAATAATATTGTTTGCAAAGAGAGATAACTTAACTTCCTCTTTTTCTATTTGGAGACCCCTGATTTCCTTCTCTTACCTGATTGCTCTGGCTAAGACTTCCAGCACTATGTTGAACAGAAGGGCTGAGAGTGGGCATCTCTGTCTTGTTCCCTTTCTCAGTGGGAATGCTTCCAACTTCTGCTTATTGAGTAAAATGTTGGCTGTGAGTTGGCTGTAGCTCTTACTGTTTTGAGGAATGTTCTTCTATGCATAGGTGTTAGGGTTTTTTATCAAGAAAGGATGCTGACTTTTGTTTAATGCTTTTTCTGCATCTAATGGTATAATCATGTGGTTCTTGGCTTTACATATGTTCATGTATTGAATTATGTTTATGGTCTATGCCTGAATTGAGATAGAAAAAAATGTTGTGATTATATCTTGAGGTAATGAAAAGGCACTAGAATATGAGTTGTTGAGAGCAAGAACCTGACTTTCTTGTTTCCCATGTGTACCTAATACAGATACTCAAAAAATAGTCTGTGAATGAATGAAAATCCAAAACAATTTCATTCTGGATAAATCAAATCTTCATAAAAGCAATAGAGATAAATATAAGGTTTTAACATTTGTGATATAACTTGAGAGAGAAAAAGCAAGTGAGTTGCAGTAGCATATGTTAGAAAGGAAAAAAATGAGTGGCACAACACCATTTATTCAAAGTCATAATACAGAAAGCTTCTCTGACCCTGGGCTCTATTACTGTCTGTGTCATAGTTAGACAGAAAAGACTGAGTGGCCTCTACTCACTGCTGGTCCCACATTTGTGTGGTATACAAATGGCTCTCAGTTCTCAAAATCATATTTGAACAGGGAGAAAAGACACATCAAAGTTACCGCCAAACGAAATGATAAAGATCTGTAAAACAAGTCAGTTAAGTAACACTTAAGGAAATTATGGCTTGGATCCTGGACAGGACTATAAAATGGCATGTGAAGAGCTAGATATTTGCATAGCCCCAGAATTATTGAAAGAGGATCAGTGAAAAGAATCTATAGGAAAATATACATGGAATCAATAAATGGTAGAAAAAAAATTTTTTTAAACAAGAGTTCAAATCATAATGGTTCTGAGAGACTGTGAGTTCTTTTCACTGAATTTCTAATCCATGCACCATCCATTTATTCACTCATTCAACAAGGAAGAATGTAGTGCCTTCTGTGTGCTCTGTGTGATCTGTCCCTGTTCGATACCCTTCTTTTTCCTAAGTCCTATTCATTTGTTTAGGTCTAAGCTGAAATATTATTTCCTTGGATGCTTTCCCTGATTTCAAAACCTAAATAAAATCTCTCTCTCTCCCTCTTCATTGCTGAGGTACAAGTTACATACCGTAAAATTCACCCATTATCAATGTACCAGTGAATGAGTTTTATTAAATTAATATAGGTTTACAAACAACATTCCAACTCAATTTTAAAACATTTCCATTATCCCCCAAAACTTCCAGCATGACCATTTGTTGGCAATCTTCACTCCCAGCACCAGGCAGCCATTGATCTGCACTCCAACCATATTGCTTTATCTTATGTGAAAACTTCATATATATTTAATCATTTCATATGCGTTCTTTCACTTAGGGTGTTTCTGAGGTTCACAATACTTTGTTCCTTTCAATTGCCAAAAGAAAATTCCATTGTAAGGATAAGCTTCATTTTGTTTAGATAGTTACTAGTTAAATATAGGCATTTGGATTGTTTTTAGTTTGGGGCTACTGTGAGCAATGTTACTATCAAAATTCACACAGAAGTCTGTGTGGACATTTGTTTTTAGTTCTATTGGATAGATACCTAAAAGAAGAATTGCTAGGTCACATGGCACGTGTATGTTTAACTTTTTAAGGATATGATGAAACTGATTTCCAAAGTGGTTGTGTTATCTATACTACATTTTCACCAATAATGTATCACTGTTCTACTTTATACTCTGGACAACACTTGATATTCTTTGTCATTTTAATTTTAATCATTCCACAAGATGTGATATGGTAAAGTATCTCATTATGATTTGAATCTACATTTCTTTAAAAACTAATAATTTTGAGTATATTTTCTTTCTTCCTTTTTTTTTTTTGAGTTGGAGTCTCACTCTGTCGCCCAGACTGGAGTGCAGCGGCGGCTCCCGGCCACCGCAGCCTCGACCTGCTGGGCTCCGGCGATCCTTCCGCCTCAGCCTTCCAAGTCGCTGGAACTACAGGTGCGCGCTATCACGCCCGGCTAATTTTTTTATTTTTACTGTAGAGATGAGGTCTTGCCAAGTTGCCCAGGCGGGTCTCGAACCCGCGGGCTCAGGCAATCCACTCACCTCAGCCTCCCAAAGCGAGGGATTACAGGCTGAGCCACCGAGCCCGGCCTGAGTATATTTTCATGTACATATTTGGTATCCTTATCTTGAAATGCTTTTTCAAATCCTGTATCCATTTTTTACTTGGATTGGTTTGTCTCCTTATTATTGAGTTACAAGAGTTTTCATATATTCTGGATACAGTCCTTTAGCAGGTATATGATTAACATCTATTTTCTCAAATTCTCTGAGTTCTCTTTTCTGCTTTCTGATTAGTGTCTTTTGAGGAGCAAGAATTTAAATTTTTAGTTTAGATAAAATCTAATTTACCATTTTTCTTTTATGGATCATGTTTTTTATGTCATATCTAAGATCTTTTTTGCATAACTCAAGAACACAAAGATTTTCTCTTATGTTTTCTTCTAGAAGTTTTAAACTTTTAGTGCTTACACTTAAGAATATGGTCCACTGTAGGTTAACTTTTGCTGTTGGTGAAGTAAGGTTTACATTCCTTGTTTTTTTCTTGTTTTGGTTTTATTTTGTTTTGTTTTGCTGTTGGCATATGGTATTCAAATATTCCAGAACTGTTTGTTGAAAAGATTATCATTTCCCAATAGAATTACCTTGTGTGATTTAGCACTTTTGCCAAAATCAATTAACCATAATGCTGATGGGTATATCAAAATCATGGACACCTATATAGTCCTTATTGAGCATAACAGTTATTAATAAATGCTTGTCTTTTACAAGCTGGAGCATGAAAATGCATTCACGTCTTCAATAAACAAATAGTTGTATACTTATAGTGCAGGCAATTTTGAAAATACAGAAATAACTCAGACATGGAATCGTCTACCAAAAAGTTTGTAATCTAGATTAGGAAGTGACAAAAGTCTCAAGAGAAAAAACATATAGTGGCATGAATATTTAGCTAGAAGGAGGTTACCTCTAAAAATATCTGCAAGGCTCCATGGTGACAGTGGCCCTGAGGAATTTGATTCTGTAGAAATAAATTGAAGGGCATTTCAAAATGAGGACAAAGTTGAACACAGGCAAGATGGCAAGAGAGTGGGAAATGGCGGAAAGTTGGTGATATATGAGAAATATTCAAAAGTGAGAGGACAGTAATATGGAAAATACATTTGGAAAGGTTAGTGCCAAACTAAAAAATTGGATTTTATTTTCTAAACAATGGAAGTTACTTAAGATTTATGAGAAGAAGAATGTCATGATAGATGCTCATAGCTGTACCAATATCAGTAAAATAAAACTGTTAAAAAACATTTATCATAATTTCTAAAATTATTTAATTTCACTTAGGAGATGCTGTAATTTAGTGCTTGCTCTAAGAGTTTCTGTGCCTATTCTTAGCCTGATACCAATTAAAGACAAATTCTTTAGATCTGAACCTTCTTTTTCCTTCATGTTTCTATTCATCTGTTCTTTCAATATATAATGCCCAAGTGCCTTCTATATATTAGACACTGGACACAGATTGGTTTAAAAAAGAAAAATAAAAGCCTATACTCAGCGTTCATAAAGTAAATTTACATACACACACAAAATATACTCACATACATGCACATTACATGTAGAAATTCACATATATTAAGTAAATTGTGATGATTGTTAAAGAGCAACAGTATCTTTATAAATAGACCTTTATTTTTGAAATTTTGCCAACATGTATGTTTATCTATTTAATCCCATAAAAGTCATTTTAAGATAGTATTGCAAGCTTCACTTTACACATGAGAGTATTAAAGAACACAAGATTAACTCATACAAGGTCATAAACCGAAACATTAGAAAGTTAGCACTCTAACCCAGATCTCCTGATTCTAAACCCAATACTCTTACCATCATGTTTAGAGGTTTTAAATTACCTTTTCTTTTTCTAAATTAGCTTGAAGAAATTTTAGTGTATGACTATCCATGGCAGAATATGCAACACTGCAAAAATATTCTGCCCATTGTGGTACATTTCTTGGCCATTTTATTCTTTCTACCCAAACAACCCCCCCCCCCCACCCCGAGCCACCCCCACACACGCTACAGAAGGATGCTTAATAAACACCACTCTGGTCTAATGATGACGGCTTGACCCTGTGGGTCACATATACACTGTCTCATACTCTGAACAGTGAGGAGGATATTTGTTCTCCTAACAGAGCAGTCGTTTGTCAGAAAGTTTAGAAAGTTCAGACCAAACCTCTCAGGGTAGAAAGAGAAAAAAAAAGAAAAAATTGAGAGCTAAGAAAAACCAGCAATGTCTATATACAGGTCAAAGATTTTTAATTGCTTCCAACCTGGTGAATTTGGCTTTAAAATATATCCTTAATTCAGGAAGACCAGACTCAAAGGAAATTTGTTCTAGAATAACATAAGAGCCAAGATGAGATTTAATGCTTCCTTAAAATAAATGACTGTTTTTCAAAGCCACAGTCTTGTTGTTGCCGTGACACTGTGATTTGAGTCGGTCTCAGAGAATTGGATTTTTTTTTTTTTTAGATTACCCATTTATATTTTATTAGAAATTTGTTTAGGAAATTTCTAGTAATACTGATTATATTATATTAGAAATGTATTTTACATAAAGTTCATCTTTTCACTAAAGATACACTAAGAGTTCTACACGCAAATTGTCACATGCATCTCTTCATTTTTGATTCGTAGTATTTTGGAATTTCTTAGGAGCAGGAGCTAAATAATCTAGATCAAATGGTAAGAAAAAATATTACAGGCTACACTTCACATATGGCAAAGAAGCAGAGTCCTAAGATACTATTAAGTGAAAATAGTCCTAGATCATCTATGACCCATTAAAAGACTTAAGAGAAGTGTAGATCACTGAAAAAAATTAAACAAAGCATTTTTGCATTTAACATTTTTGTATCTAATAATTGTGTCTTTTTTAAAAATCAAAATTATGTAATTATTACAGTAATAATCATAACCCTAAAATAATAATTAGTTTAGCCTCAAGGAAAATAGCATAGCATAACCTCTGGGAGAAATAAGCACAACAGTTTTTTACCTTTTTATTTTGAAATAATTATATATTCATAGAAAGTTACACCAAAAAAGGTCAGAGAGGTCCTATGCACCTTTTATCCAGCATCCTCCAGTTTTAACAATTCTTATAACTGTAGTATAATATCACAACCAGAAAACTGGCTTTGATAAAACCAGAGTTATTCAAGCTTAATCAGTTTTGCATGCATTTATGTATGTGTGTGTGTGTCCATGCAATATTATCATATGTGTAAATTCATGTAACAACCACCACAATCAAGATACAGAACAGTTCTATCACTGAAAGTTTCCCTTGTGGCAGTCCTTTAAAGCCACATCCACTGTCCTATTCCTAACCTTTTATAACAATCATTTGTTTCCCATTTCTGTAATTCTACTATTTCAAAAATGCTACAAAAATGGAATCATGCAGTAAGTAACCTTATTTTACCCAGCATAATTCTCTGATGATTCATCCAGACTGTTCCATGTATCAATAGTTTGTTCCTTTTAGTTGCTGAGTAATATTCCATAGTACAAATGTATCACACTTTAACCATTTACCCATTGATGGATATCTGGCTGTTACCATTAAGATTGCCATAAACATTCATGTACAGTTTTTCATTTGGACATAGGTTTTCACTTCTCAGTGATGACTGTCCAAGAGTGTAATTGATAGAGTAATTGCATATGTTAAACTAAATGAAATGTGATCTAAAACTGTCTTAGAGCATAGCAAACTGCAACCTGAGACTAGCTGAGACTAACCTAATTGCAACCTAATTTAGTATGTAAACAAACTGCAATCTAACTGAGAGTATATTCGCAGAACAAGAATCTACTATAACAAAGATTGGAGGTAATGCTTCAGAAATCCATGTTCCCAGATGCCAGCTAAGGGTCAAATAGCTATCAATAGCTATCTCAGTGCAGGCCTGCTGGCTAAGTTTCCACTGCATATCAGATTTCTTCCTCCCTACTTGTGGGTTAATAACATTTTGCCCCATTTTGGTAATCCTTCAAACAACAAATATGGAAAAGCAGGAAAAATTAACCATTTGCATTTTCAAGATTAGATTTTTTTTCTTTTTTTTTTTCTTTTTTTTTCTTTCTTTTTTTTTTTTTTTGAGTCAGAATCTCACTCTGTCTCCCATGCTGGAGTGCAGTGGCACATTCACCACCAGCCCAGCGTTGACCTGCTGGGCTCCAGTGATACTTCCACCTCAGCCTTCCATGTAACTGGAACTACAGGTGTGCCCAGCTAACTTTTGATTTATTGTAGAGACGATGTCTTGCAAGTTGCCTGGGCTGGTCTCGAACCCTCAGGCTCAGAGAATCCACTCCCCTCGGCCTTCCGAAGTGCTGGGATTACAGACTGAGCCACTGAGCCCAGCCAAGAATAAACTTTTAAAACATTTAATAGAGAATAATGTTGAAAATACATATATATATTTATATATTTACTATAGGTTAAATATAGTCTTAATACATTATTTCCCATTCAACTCTTGCACATTTCATATGAAAATCAAGTTTGCATCATAGTTTTTATATTCTATATTTTGTTGAATTATTGTGTTTATTAGTTACTATTACTAGAAATAGAAGTTACTTTTATTTAAAAGAATCTAACAAACAATAGTGGGAACACTTCAGAAACTACAGCAGCTGAGCTTCCGCCAATCATAGGCTGCCAACCCCCCAGACCATGTTCATAGGGGGCAAATGCTGAACCCTAAGCCATCGAGTTGTTTCTGTAAGTCACTTTGTTTTTCTGTCTATGATATTGCCTGGCCCATTGCTGAGTGGAGCACTCTAAACGTCTACTGGCTCCAGTGTTGCCCAATTCATGAATCAGTCTTTGTGCAGATAAAGTCTACTAACTCTAATTTGTCTAAAGTTTTTCTTTTAACACAGGTTTATTTTATCAGGAAATGCCTAACTCTTTTCTTTAGTGACTATATCATTTTATACTTCCACTAGCAAAATATGAATGATCCAGCTTCTCGGAATCCTCGCCAGCATCTGGAACTGTCATTGCTTTTTTTTAATTTTAGCCTTTCTGATGGTACACAGTCATATCTCATTATGGTTTTAATTTTTATTTCCCTAATGTTTAATGATGTTGAACATTTTTTGTGTGTGATTATTTGCCATCTGTATATCCACTTCAGTGAAATGCTCGTTGCCTATTTTCTGATTGGATCATGTGTATTGTTGTTTGTTGAATTTTCAGTTCTTTATGTATTCTAGCTACAAAATATTATAGATATTTACATTCTTTGTCAGATATGTGGTTAGCAAAGACTTTTCTCCTGCATGTAATGTTTTAGAAAAACAAAACTGGGAGACAGGTAGACATGATATGCAATTAAATTATTTCCTCCAGGAAATATCAGATTTAATCAGTACTCATGAGTTTTAACCAGAAATACAAAGCATACTTAGGAATCTCAGAGTTAGAAACAATAATAAAGAACATCTGAAGAGTGGGAAATTTTTACCACATCTTATCATTCTCACGATTAATCTCTTTGTGGCCCAGTGAATAAACACATCATGCAGCTACAAATATTTTTTCTCCATCCAATTCCTGTGACTGGTATTCTACAGAATTTTAGAAGGTGGATTTTTTCATTGAAATGTGTTTAGTAGATGTAATAATTATTACATTATTTCTGGATTCATAGAGTAGTACTTCCAAAATTTTTCTTATATGGTAATGAAAATACTACTGGTTCAAATACAGTCTGATTTTATTTGTTATAGTCACTAAAAATAAGCCCACCTAAAATTTTCCACAGCTAATATTATATTTCAAAATGGCATACTGACTAATTTATAAATTGAATCTAAATTCTACCTTGAGATCCTATAATACAATAAAAATATAATTCAAGGCAACCCCCTCAGGTCCCCTCCCACTGTGGGAGCTTTTCTGTCCTCTCAATAAATCCTTCTGTCTCACACATAAACACACACACACACACACACACACACACACACACATATACAATTCAAAGAATTAATCTTTTTCTTCAAAAATTATCATGAAACAAAACTTACTTTTAAAACGATTGAAAAATAAATATTAAATGCATCATTGTACAATTTTAAAAGAGCTTTCATTTTAATTTTTGATAGAGAATTTATGCATGTGGAAATTATTGGACATGCTACTTAATAACTTGTTATTGTTTCTGACAATCAGATTAATATCCTCTTCATATAAGTGGTAACTTCAAGTTATTTATGGCATAAACATGTTTATATAAAAACAAAATTAATATTTTCCTTATTTACCACCATTTAGTTGAGAAATTGTACAAGGTAAAGTTATTTTAAATGTATATCCCCAGATGTTTTTATGTGAATTATGCTACTAGACAGATACAACATACAAATGCCAGTCAATGATTTTAGAGTGTGGGTGTATATAAAAGTAAAGTGGAAATAGTAGTATGTTAGCAAATAATTGACATAGAATGTCTGAACATTGAGGCATGTTAACATAAATATGAGTCAAAACAAAATAGCAATAGTCTAAGGCAACTTTAGAAGACACAGAAATCAAATACAAAGTATTTGAGAGTTGGATAATTCCTGGAACTGGGAACTGGCATTTGGTACCTATAAAGCAGGTATTTCTTAAGGCTAAGGAAAAAATAATGGTAGTGTGCCACCTAGAGGGCAATAAGGTCATTTTAACAGTGTGATACATTTTAATTGAGCTGTTCCCCAACTTCAAAGCCACAGGCGTAGAAAGCTTTTAACTTTTGCATTTAAAAAGGGAGAATTTTTCTTCTGAGAAAATTTAAAAAGCTAATGTTTGTTAGCTGTCAGGAAGTGAACTGTATTCTAGTACGTGGAAAGCATGGAAAGAAAACCATCTCAGGCTAAAAGCCAGAGTTGATGGTATGGCTTTCTGTGTCAAGAAGAATTTGGTAAAAATAAAAACATACAGAATCAGACAGTCCCGTGGAATTGAGTTTGAAGATATGCTTGATCTTGTTAAAGCTGAAAAGAGTGGAGAGCAAGTGGAGCCAGGAGAAGAGCCAAGATGATGGCTAAACATTATCAGATATTTTCATTTAAAATTGGAAAAGGAAATTTCTTCCCTGAGACATCTCTGAATAAGTAGGCACATAATGCTTCTAAAAGGTAATTTAAAAAAAAAGTAATTCTATGCAGTAAAATGGTTTTTCTGCTAAGAAAATATTACATTTAATTTCAAATTTCTTGAAAAATAAATAAGGTTTACTATAATTTTTCTGTGTTTTAGTTCTCACTGTTTCAATTATCCAGATCAAATAAATGAAATAGGGTGATGTGGAAACATGATAAAATTTCTTTCAAGGAATGAGACTTTAACAAATATTCAAGACCTATTTCTGTCCCAGTCTACTACTTCTCACTTGCCACTTGCAGGATTCTGTATCCTAGAACAGAATTCATAAGATGTGTTCACACAAATTTGACAATTATACAGTGGCAAAACACATCTAGTGTGTCACCATTCACAAAGTTAATTCTGAGGTGATGATTTTGCTAAAACTTGTTGTTCAAGCTAGGCAGTTTAAATATATGACATATAAATCTATAGAATACTTAGGAAAGAAATCTTCAGCACATAGGGCTAAGAGTTCTTAGAATTCACACAAAAACATGATTCAGAAAAGTAAGTATTGATAAACTAGACATCAAAATTTAAAACCTATGCCATGAGAAACACCTTGTTAATAGGATAAAAGACTACAGACAGGGAAAAAGTATCCACATATATTTGGCAAAGAAGAAGAGCACTCAAAGTTCAACAATTTTAAAATATTCTGTTAGAAAATGAGCAATAGATGTTTCACCTAAGATGATATACAGAAAGCAAACAAGCACATGAAAAGATGTTCAACATTATTAGACTTTAGGGAAATGAAAATTAAAGCCAAACGAGATAATAGTATACATCTATCAAAATGGCTAAACAGAGACAACAATAAATGATTGTGAGGATGTGGAGAAATTATATCTCATACTTTTCTGGTGAGATAATAATTTGACTGTTTCTTATTTTAAAAAATAATAAACATGTAATTACCATATATAACCCAGCAATTGCACTCTACACAGAAAAATAGAAACGTATTTTTATGCCAAAATTTGTAAATGTTTATAGCAGCTCTATTTGTGATAACCAAAAACTGGAAACTACCCAAACGTCTGTCAACCATTGAATGGTTAAACAGACTATGGTACACCCATAACATTGAATGACACTCAGCAATAGAAAAGGATAAACTACTGATACGGGCAGCTTGGGTAGATGTCGAAGGAATTATGCTGAATGAAAAATTCCAATCCCAAAGGTTACATACTATATGATCCCATTTATACAACATTCTTTAAATTACAAAATTATAAAGATAGAGAAAAGATTAGTGGTTATTAGAGATTAGGGAGTAGAGTGAGGCAGGAGGGGTGTCAGTATGGCTATAAAAGTTTAGCCCAAAGCTGCCTCCTTGCATATTTTGGACTTGACCTAGAGGTTTCTCTGTAACCTTTCAATGTAACCTAAGTGGATGTGTAAACAGACTGTCCTCTATTTTTGGGCAATCACCGAGCTACGGTCAATCACGTGTGGCCAACCATGCAAACTGTGTTCAAATAAAGCAAACACAGCTGTAACCCATCCAACTGTTTCTGTACCTCACTTCTGTTTTCTATAGGTCGTTTTCTTTTCTCTGTCCATAAAACTTCTTCTACCATGTGGCTGCATAAGAATCTCTGAGCAGGCTCAGAAGGCTGCCCAATTTGTGAATCATCTTTGCTCAGTTAAACTCTATTAAATTTAAGGGGTTTTTTTTCTTTTAACAAGGATCAGCACAAAAAAATATTTATGGTGACGGAACTGTTCTCTGCCTTGATTGTGGCAGAGAACAGTTCCGTTAGTTACCAAGGACCTACACATGTGAGAAAATTGCATAGAACCAGGATATATATACACACAAAAAAAAAAATACATGTAAAACTGGTGAAATCTGAATAAGTCTATGGATTGTACCAATGTCAATCTCCTGGTAGTATGATAGTATATAATATACTACGGTCATGCAGGATGTTATCACTGGGGAAACTGGATACAGGGTATATGAGATCTTTATTTCTTACAGCCTTATTTGCGTCTACAATTATCTCAAAATAAAAGTTTAATTGGTACAAAAGAATAATAAAAATAACTAATAAATACAATAATTCAATAAAATATAGCATATATAAACTATGAAGCAAATTTGATTCTCTTATGATTTGTGCAAGGCTTGAGTGGGAAAAAAATAAAATAAGACTATATGCAACTATAGTAAATATATAAATATATGTATGTATATGTTCAACATTATTCTCTATTAAATGTTCTAAAATTCTATTCATGAAAATGCAAATGGCTAATTTTTCCTGCTTTTCCATATTTGCTGTCTGAAGGATTACTAAAATGGGATAAAATATTTTTTTCTTTTTTTTTAATTTTAAAGATGTAGAGTACAATTCAGGAGAAAATATTATTAACCCACAAAGTAGGGAGGAAGAAATCTGATAAGCAGTGGAGACTTAGCTAGCAGGCCTGCACTGAGGTAGCTATCGATCTTTAGAAAACCCTATTTGCAGCTTGGCCCGTAGCTGACATCTGGGAACATAGATTTTTGAAGTGTTCTCACCACTCTGACAGATACTGCACCTAAACTGTTTTACTGAACACCTGTTTTTCTTCTAGGAGTCTAGGATTTGGGTATGTGGTAAGCAGTGTGTCTACATGAGCAGCCCTCAGTAAAAAACCCTGGCACTGGGTCTTTACGGAGCTTCTCAGGCAGACATTTCACATGTGTTCTCACAATTTACTGCTAAGAATTAAGAGCATTTTGTGAGACCCCTCTGGGAGGAGACACTTGAAAGCCTGACCCTGATTCCAGGGTCATCTTAGGGACTCTTGATCATTTGAATAATAAGAAAAAAAAAGGGAGGACTGCACTCTGCCCTATGACCTCTAGTTCTCAATCCAGTAGGCTACTCCTTCCAGTTTCCAGTTTACTAATCTGAGATTATATCCCTGGGAAGATTCAGATAAACATTAAAAATATGCTTTTGTAAATCTTACCAAGGCTGAGCTAGGGATGAAATAGAGTTCATCTGTATTAATTTCAGAATACTTTTTCTAACTTTTAACTTCACAGACAGGGATGCTACTTTATTACTTAAGCATTTGGATAGACGCAAATTCTCATCCATATCAAAGTTTTCTTTCAAGCGCATTTCTTTGACCATCATCTCTCTTATCTCCGGCTAGCATAAACTTCACAGTTAGAAATAACTTTTTAAAAGAGGAAAAAATATATTTCAAAATATAGGACTACAGAAACAAGTGATTTTTTTTTCTTTTATGGTGATTCTATTAAAATAAGTGCAAAGCAAAAACAAACAAACAAAAAATACAAACCCTGATGACCTAAAATACAGAGTAATGTAAAGAAAGGTTGGCCCATACTTTTACCTCATGTCCATCCCAAAATTCCAGGGAAATGACAAATATGTTCACGAATAAATCCAAAACCATGTTGGAAAAACTAGGTCAGCAGGTCAGAACCAGATGGATGGGTTCAGATTGATGGGGAAAAATAAACAGTGGTGAGGCTTCCACCAATGCAGAGAAGGGAAGGGGCTTATGAAGATGCTTTCTGACCACCTGCCTGGTAGTCAGTGATGGCCACAATTGCATGCACTCCGTGCTCTGCAATCACTGCCCCATGGTGAGTGAGCTCATAAGACTGTTTCTCCAGTTCAGCTTTAACAGTAATGAAACAAGCATTTTGCTCTCTATTCATCTCTTTTGTATATTTCTCCTTTACTTTGGAAACTACAGCATTGCATTTACAAGGGAAATTTAATAAATGCTAAATGATTGACAAAAAAAAATTTTAATTTTATGTCAGCCCTTCAGAAATGGTTATAATTCAAATTTTATAGATTGACTTAATATAAATAAGTAGCTAGAGTTTGGCTTATAAAAGATTTTTCTTTTTTTTTTTTTTAACTTTAGAGATGAGCTCTCACTTTGTTGTGCACAGGCTGGAGTATAATCGCTATTCACAGGAGCAATCATACTACACGGCAACCTCAAACTCTTGGGCTCAAGTGATCCTCCCACCTCAACCTCCAAGTAGTTGGGACTATAGGTGCACACTACCACATGATTACTTTACATGCAAAAAGTCATTCTAAAAAATTAAGCAACTTTTAAAATCACAAAGTATGGTGATTATTAATGGCCTAATGTTAACTTTAATTTGCAATTAATTCCAATGAAAACAGTTTTACACATGATAAATTTTCAAAAAACCACAAACTCCTAGCAAAGGAAAAAAATATTTCTGGCCAGGCACAATGGCTCAAGCCTGTAATCTCAGCACTTTGGGAGGCTAAGGTGAGGGAATTGCCTGAGTCCATGGGTTCGAGAACAGCCTGGGCAACCTTGGCAGGACCTCATCTCTACAATTAAAAAACAAAATTAGCGGGGTTTAGTAGTGCATGCCTGTAGTTCCAGCTACTTGGAATGTTGAGGCGGAAGGATCACCTGAGCCCAGCGGGTTGATACTGGGGTGACCATGACCGTGCCACTGCACTCCTGCCTGGCGATGGAGAGAGACTCCAACTCAAAAAAATAAAAAATAAACTATTTAAATATACACACACACACACACACACACACACACACACACACATCTCTCTCTTTCTTTTCATTTTCTCTCTTTCTCTTTTTCAGTAAGTTAGTTAACAAATATTTCAGTGTCTTCCATATGACAGGCTCTGTCTAGGCAATGGAAAATGTCACGGAAAGTCAGATAATATCTCTGTTTTAGGGGAGCTTACATCTTGAAAAGAGTGTTAAAATTATGATTAGGTATGGCCTTGAGTAACAACAACAACAAAAAAAACCCAAAAATTTGAAAACAAAAATGTAAAATGTGTTTGCATTCCAGGACTAGTTAAGGGTGGCTCCCTGATTACAGGGCTTACCAAGTATAGTTGTATATGTTCTGCACTGTGCAATTCTAAAGGGTGTTATATCATAGGTACTGTAGATTTTTATTAATAATTTTATACAAATAGAAGCATTTATAAGCATATGAATTTCTTAAATGAGGTACAATTTTTTTTTTCTATCTCACACCTTTGTCTTTCAGCTTCCACCTTGTATTTAGTACAGTTCCAGTTCAGCCCACAGGGGAGAACAGGCTACACTTCCTCCTTTGAAGGGTACTTTTTATCAGCTACACATTTTACTTGTGCTTATATCTCATCATCAGGACTTAGGCACACAACCACATCCAGCTGCAAAAAAGACTACAAACTATGATTTTGAGGGGGTTGCCATATGTCTAGTAAAGAT
This sequence comes from Tarsius wallacei, assembly GCA_963574415.1. NCBI lineage: Eukaryota > Metazoa > Chordata > Mammalia > Primates > Tarsiidae > Tarsius > Tarsius wallacei. The sequence continues at coordinate 25,828 of CAUYQG010107423.1, forward strand.
CAGAAAGTTTTCTGGTTCCTGTCAAAATACTGAACTAAGATAGCTACTATTCTCTCCACAAAAATAAACCATGGAAAAGCAATACATATTTATATACATGTGCATAATAGATATTGAGTTTTTACAACTGTATTTGATACTGCATACTTGAGAAGACCCGTATTTCTTTGTATCACCTGTAGGGATCTTTCACAGTACTATGCATAAGTAAGCATTCAATTAATATTTGATGAAAGATTGACCAAACCCACTTCCTACTATACTATGCTAGAAAGAAAGGAAATTTGATTTGCCTGATAATTTCTGTATGTGCTTTAAGATTGACACCAAGTCACTTCTTAAACTTATCTTTTGAAACAGCTAATCTCCATTCTTTTATCTTTCCTTATTGATTCAGGCGCAGAAACCTTAATTATCTGCTAAGCATTACTATAAATTCTTCCACTTTGACCAAATAAACAAATTTGATGAACTCAAAAGGCAATTACACTATGACATAGATTACCAGATTCCATCAACTGTCTCCAGTAGACTGAATATTTTGCAGGCATTTTTACGGAATTTAGCTGGGGATAAAAGTTGTTTTATAATAGTTTTAAAAAGAATATGGATTCACTGGAGCTTTTTTGCTAAATTCCTCCTTAGAATTTGTTTGCTTTTATTTGTATTAATGTCCTAAAACAAAGTGTCCTTTCCTAATCAGAGCATTTAGTGCTTTGTCTGAGTTTCCCCTAACAAGCTAGAAGGCAAGTTTCAAACCCCCTGAGAAACCTACAGCTTACACATTTCTATTTCTATTTATTCTTATACTGCACTTAATAGTAGAATTCCATCTTCCTGATAACTCTTCTCCTTGCACTTAGCTAATAGCTAATTTAACAAAACCTAACTCTGCAGAGGGATTTAAGAGATCAGGAAAGCTACTCAGCTCCTTGAGTTTGCAGCAGTCCTCAGCCATAGAGCTACATTTTCTTGAAAGAAGGTTATTCTGCAGGGTGGCAGGTTAAAACCCAGGGGCTGTTAACATGTTTTTCTTTAAAATAAGCTACCTTTAAAGTGCGGTTTGGTGATGACAAAGCACACTTTTTAAGTTGAAAACATCTTCTGACCTGTCAACTTTGTGTCATTCACTCATTCATTTTTAGATATCTATTGTGTACCAGGCATTCTTCTAAGCCGTGGTAGTGCTGAAGAAGAGGCCCTTACTAACACTGAAATTAAATAAAAATACAATTATTTTTAGTGTTCTTAATATTTATAATATAATACTTCTTTAGTTTAAAAAAGAATATATGCCTCGGTGTGTAAATTTTGTTGCCTGAGTTTGAGTCCCTGACCTGAAATACAAACACGTACATTGTCAAAAGTCTTTTTATTCCCCTTCCTCTAAGTCATCTGTGTCTTTAGCCAAAATAATGTATATAAAGCCAAAAATGTAAAATGTCCAATAGAAGTATTAACAGGATCTTAATTTATCACTTACTTTTCCTACACTTGTAGGAAATAACACTGAAATAGTGAGAATGAGTTCGTAGACCATCTATAACACACATACCCAACATATAATCTAATCTGTGCATTATTCTATTTAACCATGTCATGTTAAATGCATAGTTTGAACTACTAATTTTTGTTCACTTCAAATAAATTATGATAGCTAGTAGACTGCTTAAGGGCATCCTGTCAAATCTCATTCATACGTATGTTGAAACACAGATAAGAAAAGTAATATTGAATAAGGACAGACAACATTTTTGTTTGTTAAATGGAATTAAAAACAATTAAAAACATGACTAAGGAGACATATAAAAACTGTAAATGCTTAAAAGGTCACATGTAACATGCTTTCCTGTGTTCTTTGCGTTAAAATAAAATATACATGCCATATAAACTCGTATTTGCAAAATGGTCTTTTAAACTGTGGGTCCTTACATTTTGTATTGACTACAAGAAGCATGGATTCACATAAACTGAATTTCTTTTAAAATACCACTACAAACAAGTGCAAATATATCTTTTACTTCACCAAATAAAGTCTCACATCATTTTATGATGTTAGGTATGGGTTTATCATATACAGCCAAACTATCTTTTCAAAAATAAAGGAGAGAAAAATGCTTTCACATTTCAAAAACATCAGGGAGTTTATTACTTCTAGATCAGTCTTACAAGAAGTCTTAACAGAAGTCCTTCAAGTTGAAATGAAATGATGCTAAAGATCTACATGGATGGGAAAGTATAAATCTCACTGGTAAAGATAAATATATGCTATTAATAGTTTTTTTGAAGATGAGTTGGTTGAGGGACTGTGGTTTCATTTCTGGATTCTCTGTCCTGTTCCATTGGTCTGTGTGCCTTTTCCTGTAACAATACCATGCTGTCTTAGTGAGTGAAGCCTAGTAGTAAAGTTTAAAGTCTAGAAGTACAATGCTGCCAGTTTTGTTTCTGTTGCTCAGAATTGCTTTAGTTATCCTACTGTTTTTTGTTTCCATATGATTTTCTGTATTGTCTTTTCTAGGTTTGTAAAAACTGATGATGGCAATTTGGTAGGTATTGCATTTAATCTGTAAGGTGGGTAAGGTGGACATCTTGACAATATTGACTCTTCCAATCCATGAGTATGGGGTGTTTTTTTCATTTGTTTCCATCATCTTTGATTTATTTGAGCAGTTTTTTGTGGCTCTCATTGCAAAGGTCTTTCATCTTTGGTTAGGTGGATGTCAAGGTATTTTACATTTTTTTAAGCTATTGCAAATAAAATTGTGTTTTTTATTTGGTTCTCAACCTTGTTGTTGGTGCTTTTGTGTGTTGATTTTGTGTCCCAAGACTTTGCTGAAGTCGTTTATCAGTGTAAGGAGGATTTTGACAGACTCCAGGGTTCTCTAGGTAAAGAATCATATCATATGCAAAGAGAGATAACTTAACTTCCTCTTTTCCCTGTTTGATACCCCTGATTTCCTTCTCTTGCCTAATTGCTCTGGCTAGGACTTCCAGTACTATGTTGAATAGGAAAGGTGAGGAAGCCCAGAAGCAGAGGCCCATGGAGAAGACAAAACAGGCACCCTGCCACCATCTTGAACATCGGGCAGGAAAGTGTTCCAGCTTGCTCACCACGGAGCACAGACCCCGTCTCTGTGACTGGAGGATTAACTACACGGGGGTTGATCATGACCCAGAGGGAATATCCCAAAAGCACAAACTCCAGAGGGACGAAAGAGTGCTGAGTCTCAGGCGCCCCACCCCTTGCCCTGACTCAGCCACAGGACAAAGGGTGTGACCAAAAAAGGACAAGGAAGACCCCTGAAGAAATCATCAGTGAGTCTGGGGCTGAAACAACCCCTCCTCCCCAGCAAACCTCTGAGCGTCAAATTCGCAAGGTTGGGGCATAAATCTAGGCAGAGCCAGGACATCAGCCATGATAGGAGGACTCTACTCCAAGACACGCCTGGCTGGGGCGTCCCCCCGACCGTTACCTGGGAAAGAGACAATCCCACACCTCCCCACCAGAGGGGATCCCCTAACCATACAAGACTGGGAGGGGAGGAGGACCCACCAACCCCCACTGCCTCCTCCTCCTCCTTCCCCAGTCAGATACCCAGGACACAGCAGAAGGACTTACCTTCTGAGCATCTGAGAGGAACAATTACAGAACCTACCACAAGAGGGCAGGTTGTTTTCTTGGTTTGGGGTTTTTTTGTTTTGATTTTTTTCTCTTTTTCCTTTGTGCATAAATGTGAATGTGAGAGGTTGATCTGTATCCCCCCCAACCTTTGTTTTTTCTTTTTTCTTCTTTCTTTTTCTTTTTTGGTTTTCTGTTTATGTGTGTATGTGTGTATGTGAATGATGGAGTGTTCATCTTTCAGTTTTTGTGTGTGTTTTGGGGTGTTTTTTTTTGTTCTTCTCTTTTTTAGTTTAATGTGAGTATGAATGTATGTATGAGGGTTCAATTTGAATTCCTTTTTTCTCCTTTCTCTTTTTTTCTTCTCCTTTAGTTATGTGTTGGGTGTGGGGGAGTGGGGAGTTTGATTTTCCTGGTTTTTTCTTTTGCTTTGTTTGTTGTGCTTTGTTTGTTTTTCCAGTTTGTGTGTGTGTGTGTGTGTGTGTGTGTGTGTGTGTGTGTGTGTGTTTAATGATTATTATTTTTTTTTTTTTGCTTTGGTTTCTGCTTTTGTTTTTCTGTTTTTTCTTTCTTTTTTCTTTTTTCTTTTTTTTTTTTTTTGGCCATCTTATTTCATTCCATTTTTCTCTATTCTCCTCATTGCTGTTACTGTATCTTGAACTCAGGGGGTACACACACATACCCATTGTATCATCATATAGAGTGGTGGTGGGGAGTGGGTCTCAGGGAACTCATTCCACAATGAGTAAACATTATGATTTGCAAATAGTTTCTGATTTCTAGCTTCCCATCTTTCACCTTTTTTGACTCCCAAAACTGCAAGAGAAAGTAAAGCTTCCCACACACAGCCCTGTTTCAAAATAGAACAAATTCAGATCCCTGACCAGGGAAGAATAGAGGGCTGAGCAAACATCAGAAGTGAAATTCTCTCACACTGCCTCTGAATAATGGAACTAAAGAGAAAAGAAAGAGATCAGTCACAAATGAGGAAAAATCAATGCAAGAAGACAGGCAATTTTCAGCGTAACAAAGAGAAAATGCCTGAAAAAAGCAGACCTCAAAGCTAAAACAATGGAAATAACAAACAACTGGCCCCAGAATACAACAGGGATTAGGGTATGGATGGAAAGAGTGAATAACACTCAAGAATGACAAGATACAACACTGAAAGAACTTGTAACAGAGATTCTGGCCATAAAAAATTTCATCCAGGAAGCAAATTAGATGATATGGAAAGCAGAATTAATCAAGCAGAAGAAAGAATCTCAGAACTTAAAGAAAAACATGGAATTAACCAGATCTGAATAACATAGTAAGAAAACTCAGAAAGAAAGAACAAAGCCTCGAAGAGATGTGTGATATCAAGAGGCCAAACCTAAGTCCAATAGGTATCCCAGAAGAAGAAAAGGAAAAGGAAAACACTTTGGAGCAAGTATTCCATGAGATTATCCAAGAAAACTTTCTCCATCTCACTAGAGATATGACCATCCAAACACAAGAGATACAGAGAACCCCCACAAGACATCAAATGAGGAGACCAACCCCTAGACACATAGTAATTTGCCTACAAAAAGTAGGTATAAAAGAAAACATCTTAAAGGCAGCAAGAGAGAAAGGTCAGACTACCTAAAGAGGGAAACCAATCAGAATGGCAGCAGACCTACTGGCAGAAAACTACAGTGTAGAAGGAATTGGAGTTCAATATTCAAAGTCCTCAAAAATAAACAATTTCAACCAAGAATTTCCAACCCAGCAAAGCTCAGCTTCATCAGCTATGGAAAATTAAAATCCTTCCCAGACATTCAATCCCTAAGAGATTATGTAGCTTCCAGACCAGCTCTATAGGAGACACTTAAAAAGGTATTAAGCACAGAAGAAACTAAAAAAGAACGACCACGTACTTCCCAAGAGAACAGGAGAGCACAGAATCAACAGGGAATGCACTGCTACTGCAAACTTGAAAACACACATTCATCAACACAGAAGTTAAAAGAAAACAAAGAAAAAACTTTATAATAACTTCATGATGGGGATAAACAGTCACATTTCAATAATCAGCCTGAACATGAATGGACTAAATGCATCACTGAAAAAACACAGAATAGTAAACTATAAAAACCATGACCCAATAATTTGTTGCACCCATGAAACTCATATAACCACAAGGGATGCACACAGACTCAAAGTTAGAGGATAGAAAATGAATTTTCAGGTGAATGGATCACAAAAGAAGGCAGAAGTCGTGATCTTATTATCAGACAAAACAACCTTTAAGCTATCAAAAATTTAAAAAGATACAGAAGGACACTGCTTAATGATAAAAGGTTTAATCCATTAACAAGAAATATCCATCCTAAACATATATGCACCCAACACCGAAGCACCAGTGTTTATAAAGTAAGTACTAAGTAAACTAAAAAAAGATCTTGAGTCTACCACTATTATAGATGGTGACCTAAATACCCCAATAACAACTCTAAATAGATCATCGAGACAGAAAATAAACAAAGAGATCTGGAACCTCAACTTGACACTTGCCCAAATGGACATAATAGTTACCTACAGAACACTGCACCCAACAACCACAGAATATACGTTCTACTCATCATACATGGAACGTATTCAAAGATCAATCACCTCCTCAGTCATAAATTAAGCATAAACAAATTTCATAAGATCAAAATACTGCCATGTACCTTCTCAAATCACGTGGAATAAAAGTAAGTATCACCACCAACAAAATTCCCTCAAACCCAAAAGACATGGACACTAAACAGTGTGATGCTGAACAACTACTGGGTCAACAAAGAAATCAAAACAGAAATTAAAAGCCTCCTGGAAACAAATGAAAATGAAGAAACCGCTTACCAAAACCTCTGAGATGCCATGAAAACTGTTCTAAGAGTGGAATTTATATCTCTATAAATACACATCAAGAAAATTGAAAGGTCACAAGTTAGCACCCTAATGAATCATATAAGGGAGCTGGAAAGACAAAACCACCAAAATCCTAAGTTTAGCAGAAAAATCCAGGTCACCAAAGTAAAAAGCCCAAATATGGAACATAGAAGACAAAAATATCAGAAAAAAATCACCAAAACAAAAAGCTGGCTCTTCGAAAGCAAACAAGATAGATGGATCCCTAGCCAAAATGACCAAGAAAAAGAGAGAAAAAGCCCAAATAAACACAATCAGAAATGCCAAAGATCAAATCACAACTGACCTCCAAGAAATATAAAAGATTATCAGAGATTACTATGCACCTTCATAGTGGAAAAAATTCAACATCCTTCTTAATAAAAACCCTTGAACATCTAGGCATAGAAGGAACATACCTCAAAATAGTAAGTGCCAGCTACAAAAAACCCACAGCCAATGTATTGCTAAGTGGAAAGAAGTTGGAAGCATTTCCCCTGAAAACCAGAACAAGACAAGGCTGCCCACTCTCACCCCTCCTGTTCAACATTGTATTGTAAGTCCTAGCTAGAGTAATCAGACAATAGAAGGAAATCAGGGGAATCCAAAGAGGAAAAGAGGAAGTTAAGTTATCCCTCTTCGCTGACTATATGATCCTATGCCTTGAAAATCTAAGAGAATCTGTCAAAACCCTCCTTTCATTGATAAAGGATTTTGGCAAAGTCTTGGAGTACAAAATAAATATGCAAAGACATTCTTATCCACCAACAACAAGCAGGCAGAGAACCAAATAAAAAACACAACCATTTACAAATGTCACAAAAAAATAAAATTTCTCAGCATCTTCCTAACCCAAAAGTGAAAGACCTTTACAGTGAAAACTACAAAACACTGCTTAAAGAAATACAAGAAGACACAAACAAATAGAAAATATTCCATGCTCATGGATAGGAAGAATCAACATTGTTAAGATGTCCATCCCACCAAAGGCAATCTACAGATTAAACACCATACCCATTAAATTACCAACATCATTCTTCTCAGACCTGACATTACAATGCAGAAATTCATATGAAATATAAACAATCAGCCGGGCTTGGTGGCTCAGCCTGTAATCCCGTGCCTTGGGAGGCTGAGGTGAGCGGATTGCCTGAGCCCGCGGGTTCGAGACCCGCCTGAGCAGGCGAAACCTCATCTCTACAATAAATCAAAAAAATTAGCCAGGCGTGGTAGCGCACGCCTGTAGTTCTGGCTACTCGCAAGGCTGAGGTGGATGGATCACCGGAGCCCAGCAGGTCGAGGCTGCGGTGGCCGGAAGCGGCCACTGCCCTCCAGTCTGGGCGACGGAGTGAGACACCAACTCAAAAAAAAAAAAAAAAAAGAAATATAAACAATCACAAATAGCCAAAACAATTCTTAGCAAAAGAAACAAAGTGGGTAGTATTATACCTCCAGACTTTAAACTTCACTATAAGGCTACAATCATCAAAACAGCCTGGAATTGGTACAAGAACAGGCATACAGACCAATGTAACAGGATAGAGACTCTGGAAGCAAAACCTCATTTTCTCAACAAACTCCTCTTCGAAAAAGCCTTCAACAACCACTGGGAATAGGAGAGCCTATTCAGTAAATGGTGCTGGGAAAACTGGCTGACCACATGCAGAAGATTGAAACAGGACCACTACCTACCACCTTACATAAAAATCAACTCTAAATGGATCACAGACCTAAACATAAAACCTTAAACTATAAGAATCTTAGAAAATGTAGGAGAAACCCTTACAGAAATCAGAATTGCAACCAATTCTTGTTCAAACTCCAGATGTCTGTGCCATAAGAGATAATATAGAAAGTGGGACCTCGTTAAACTGAAAAGTTACTGCAAAACAAAAGAAACCATCAAGAGAGTGGGGAGATGGCCCACAGAGTGGAAAAACAATATTTGCCAACTATACATCTGACAAAGGCCTAACATCCAGGATCTACAAGAAACTCAAATGTGCTGAAAAGTATAAAAAAACAAACAGCACCATTAAAAAGTGGGCAAAAGACATGAATAGACACTTCTCAAAAGAAGATATATTATAGCCAACAGACACATGAAAAAGTGCTTAGGCTCACTCATCATCAGAGAAATGCAAATCAAAACCACATTGAAATACAGTAAGAATGGCCATTATTAATAAAACAAAAAAAACAACAGATGCTGGTGAGGATGTGGAGCAAAGGAAACACTTCTGCACTGCTGGTGGGAATGCAAACTAGTTCAACCTCTATGAAAAACAGTGTGGCAATTTCTAAAAGAACTAGAAATCGACCTTCCACATGACACAACAATTCTTCTACTGAGAATATACCTGGAGGAACTCAAACCATTCTACAGAAAAAAATACATGCACATGCATGTTTATTGCAGCACTATTAACAATAGCAAAAACATGGAACCAACCATGCTGCCCATCGAAAGTGGATTGGATTTTTTAAAATGTGGTACATGTACATGACAAAACATTTCACCACCATAAAAAGGGCAAACATATGGACTTTGCAGCAGCTTGGATGGATTTAGAGTCTATAACACTCGGTGATCTATCACAAAAACAAAGAACAGAGTACCGTATGGTCTCACTCTTAAATGGACCCTGAACATTTACCATAATACTATAAGAAAAGGATTGGCAGTAGCAGGATATTGCCAGGTGGGGATGGGAACACAGCTTCAATAAGGGTACCTAACCTCAAACCAGGCAAAGTGGGGATAAAACGGAGGCACAAACTTTACCTGTATGATGTCCATTTCTTTACATAATCCTGAATTGTACCCCACATCTTTAAAATATTTTTTTAATTAAACCATTTACTATCTACAAGACACTTGCTTCAGACTTAAGAAAACACATAGGCTAAAAATAAAGGACTGAAGAAAGATTCCATGAAAATGATAAACAAAGAGAATAGGGGTGGCTATACTTATACAAGCTAAAATGGACTTTAGTTCCAAAACTGTCACAGAGAAAAAAAGGTTATTATATACTAATAGAAGTGCCAATTCAACAGGAAGATATAACAATTATAAATACATGTGAACCCAACACTAGAGAACCTAAAAATATAAAGCAAACATTGACAGATCTGAAGGAAATGCACCTTGATACAATACTAGTAGGAGACTTTAATACACCACCTACAATAATAAACAGATCATTCAGACAGAAAATCAATAAGGAAACTGCAGACTTGAGTAAACTGTAGACCAAATAGACCTAGCAGATGTATACAAAACACTCCACCCAACAGCACCAAAATACACATTCTTCTCAAGCACACATGGAATATACTCCAGGAGGGATCACATGCTAGGTAACAAACCAGTGTTACAAACTTCAGAAGACTGAAATTATTCAAGTAACTTTTCTGAACACAGAAAACTAGAAACCAAAAACAGAAGAAAAGTAGGTAAATTCACAAATACTGAAAATAAAATAGCACACTCATCAAAAATCATTGAAGATATCAAAGGAGAAACTAGAATATATCTCAAGGCAAATGAAGGTGAAAATAACATACTAAAACTTGTGGCTTTAATAAATGTAGTATTAAAAGGTAAGCTTATAGCTCTAAATACCTATAGTCAAAAAGAAAAGCTATCTAAAAAAAAAAACACCCTAACAATACAAATAAGGAAAAGAAGAAACAACTATGCCCAAATCTAGCATAAGAATAAATGAAATAGAAAATGGAAAAACAATGTAAAAATCAACATAATTATTTGTTTACTGAAAAGATTTTTAAAATGGACAAAACTTTAGCTAGACTAAGAAAAACAGAGAAGACGCAAACAAATCCAGAATAGATTGAACATTAAAATCAATGCCACACAAATTAAAAGATCATAAAAGAATGTTAAAATCAATTATGTACCAAGAGATTTTGTCAACCGAAAAGAAATAGATAAATTGTAAGAAACATACACCCTACTAAGAACTAACCAAGAAGAAATAGAAAACCTGAACAGACCTACACACAATAAGGAAATTGGATTCATAATTTTAAAAACTTCTCAACAAAGAAAAGCCCAGGACCAGCAGGCTTCACAGGTGACTCCTACCAAACACTTAAAGGAGAATTAATACCAATTCTTCTTAAACTCTTCAAAAAATGAAGAAGAAGAAACACTTTCAAACTTATTTTATGAGACTAGTATCACTTTGATACTAAAGTCAGACAAAGACACTGCAAGTGAAGAAAATTACATGCCAATATCACTGCGGAACATGGCGGCAAAAATCTTCAAAAAATATTAGCAAACCAGATTCAACAGCACATTAAAAGAATTATACACCATGATCAAGTCAGATATTCTTAGGATACAAGTATGACTCAACACATCCAAATTAATTAACAAGGTCTATGACATTAGCGGAACAAAGGATTAAATTGACATCATAATCACAATAGATGCAGAAAAACCATTTGGCATCATTTCATAATTTAAAAAAAAACCTCTCAGTGAATTAAGTATAGAAGAAACTGAGCTTCACACAATAAAGGCCACACAAGAAAATTCACAGTTATATCATACTCAAAGGTGAAAAACTGAAAACTTTTCTTCTAAGATCTATAACAAGAAAAAGATACCCACTATCATCATTTCTATTCAACATAGTTCTGGGATTTTGAGACAGAGCAGTTAGATAAGAAAAAGAAATAAGAGGCACATAAATCAAATTTAAGAAGTAAAATTATCTCTATTTGCAGATGACATGTTTTACAGAAAACTCTAAAGATCACATACACACACACACACACACACACATATACTGTTAGAACAAATAAACATACTCAGCAAAGTTGCAGAGTACAAAATCAACATACAAAAATCAGTTGCATTTCTATACACTAATAATGAACTATCCAGAAAGTAAATTAAGAAAAATAATCTCATTTATAATAAAATAAAAATATACATGAAAATAAACATAACCAAATAAGTAAAAGATTTATATACTAAATACTATAAAACACTTTAAAAAGAAATCTAAAAATATGTAAATAAATGGAAAGACATTCTGTGTTCACCGATTAATCAATATCGTTAAAATGTACATACCACCCGAAGTTATCTACAGAGTCAATGCAATCCCTATTAAACTCCCAATGATATTTTCAGAGAAATATAAAAAAAATCCTAATATTTATATGAAATCAGAAAAAATCTAAAATAGTCAAAGCAATTTTGAACCAAAACAAAGCTGAAGGCATCACACTCCCTAGTCTCAAAAATCCACTACAAATTAATAATCAAAACAGCCATGGTTCTGGCATTAAAAAAGACATAGATCAATGAAATGGAATAGAGAGTCCAAAAATAAGCTAACACATATGCAGTCAACTGACCTTCAAAAAGGATGCCAGGAATACACAAAGAGGAAAGAAACTTTCTTAAATAAATGGTGTTGAGAAAACTGAATGTACACATACAAAATAATAAAATTGGTTCTTTATCTTTACACCATCCACACAAAAACAATTTTTAAAGAAATTTTAAAAGATGTAAATAAATGGAAGACATCTTGCGTTTATTGATTAAGATAGATTAAAGACTTAAATGTTAAACCTGAAATAATAAAATTCAAAAGAATTTATTATTATAGGCATTTGCCTATAATCCCAGTTATTCATGAGGTTAGGATAGAAGGATCACTTGAGCCTAAGAGTTTGAGATCTACTTTGGCAATATAGCAAGACTCCATCTCCAAAAAAGAAACAAAAAAGAACAAAATAAAACATAGAGAAAAAGTCTCTTGGCATTGGCCTCAGCAACGATTTATGGAATTTGATACCAAAAGCACAAGCAACAAAAGCAAAATTAGAGAAATGGGATTACATCAAACTAAAAAGCTGCTGTACCACAAAGAAAGCAATCAACAATATGAAAAGGCAACCTGAAAAAGGCATAGAAAAATGGTGGAATAGGACTTTCCAGTGATCTTTCTTCTGCAGAAACATCAATCTGCACAACTATCTAGGCATAAAAATCTTTTACAAGAACTAAGGGAATAGGGTAAAAGATCACTACACCTGTGTGTAGCACAGGAATGAGAAAAGATACATTGAAGAGAGTAGGAAAGACAATGTTACACTACCCACATCACTCTTTTCCTCAACCCCAGGCAGCAAGTATGTAGAGAGAAAAAAATTCCACTTGTAGAAAAAAGAGGGAAGAAAGCACAGGACTTTACCTCGAACCTCTAATTCAGGCCTGCCACAGTAAAATTCAGCACTAGACACATTTTTATGGCCCTAGACTCCAGGCTGATACCCAAGACCTGAGCTTCCAGATTTACCCTAATAGCAATGTACCACCGACCAGGCTTCATGCCTGTGTGGCAGAATCCGTCTCCAATCTGACCCACCACTGGGCCTGCCCCAGCACTGGGTCAGTCTCAGCAGCACCAGGCTTTGGGCCCAACTTACTTCCATCTTAGCCCTAGGGCCCCCAGGCTTAGGACCCACCCTCCTGCTAACCCAGACACCTGGCCATTCAGCCCCAAAACTCCAGCATCAACCCTTCCTGTGGTCCATGACACATAGTTTGCTCAAGCTGACTGTTGAAGAGCTTTCCCAGACAAAGCCAGTTTGTGAAGAATAGCATAAGCACCTACTGCTTCAAATGTGCAGATACCAATGCACCACAGCAGGGATCAAGAACAATCAGAGAAATAGGCCATCACCAAAAGGGTCGTTCAACTGAACGACCCTAAAGAAATAGAGATATATAAACTGCCAAACAATATTACAAAAATTTCAAGAAAAGGCAAGCTACAGAATGGGAGAAAATATTTGCAAACCATATATCTGTAAGAGATAAATATTTAAAATACTTAGGAAACTTAACCAATTCAATAGCAAAATACAACCCAATTTCTTTTTAAGAACTTGAATAGACATTTCTACAAAGGTGATATCCCAAGAGGCAGCAGTAAATGAAAAACTGCTCAAGATCTCTAATCATCAGGAAAATACAAAAAAAAAAAATGAGATACTACCCTCATACTTGTTAGGATGGCTGTTTTCAAAAATACAAAAGATAAATGCTGGCAAAATGTGGAGAAAAAGGAACATTTGTACACTACTGGTGGAAATATATATTGGTGTCAACTCTATAGAAAATGTTGTGGAAGTTTCTTAAAAAGATAAAAATAAAAAATAGAATGTATAATCCAGCAATCAACTTCCGGGTATATATTCTAAAGAAATTGGTATCAAAATATAAAGAAAATATCAACACTTCCATATTCATTGTAGCATTATTCACAATAGCCAAAACATGAAAACAACCTAAATGCCCACCAGTGAATGAATGGATAAAGAAAACACGGTGTATTTATATAAGGGAATAATATTAAACCTGAAAAAAAAGAAGGAAATCCTGCAATTTGTGGCAACATAGAAGAACCTGGAAGACATCATGCAAAGCAAAAGGAGCCAGACATAGAAGGACAAGAACAACATACCAACTACATGATAAAGCTAACATAGTCAAACTCATAAAAGCAGAGAATAGAATGATAGATGCCAAGAGCTATGGAGTATGGAAAAACAGGGAGGTATAAGTCAAAGGGTACAAAGTTTTGGTTATACAAATGTCCTATACATCTACTGTATAGCATGGTGCCTATACTTAACAGTACTGTATTGTTTATTTAAAAATTTCTTAAAAGGTTAGATTTATGTTAAATGTTCTTATTACAAAAAAATTAAAAGGACAGGAAGAAACTTCCATAAGTGATTAATAGATTTATGACATAAACTGTAGTGATAATTTTATGGGTGTACACTTATCTCCAAACTCATCAAGGTATATACATTTAAATATGTTCAATATTTTGTACATCAGTCCTACCTCAATAAGGTAACTTTTTAAAAATACAGGCATGAGTCAACACAATTGCCAAGAGACTGTAAAAGCAGCCACAAAATAAATGGCATAGTTTAAAGTCAGAGGGAAAACACAATGGGTTATTGGCAAAATTCCTTTGTTGAATGAAAGTATAGAATGGCATGTGATGACAAGAGCATGTAATTTGAAAAAACACATTTGATGTGCATGCTGGAAGAGATTCCACTTTAGAGGTGGATAGGTCCACTTATGGACAGAGCTTGAACCATCTCTACATATGAAGTAGGAGTACATGAGAAAAGTTGTCAGCTCTTTTTGCTGTTGCTGAAAACTCACAATACACTTTATAATGCAGCTGTATGGCTTTTTCCCTTAGACACTTTTGAGTTCCTTGTAGATCGTAGATGTTAGGCCTTTGTAGATATACAGTTTGCAAATATTTTTTCCCAGTCAGTGGGCTATCTCTCTGCTCTCTTGATGATTTCTTTGGCTTTGCAGAAGTTTTTCAGCTTAATGAGGTCCCACTTGTTTATTTTATCTCTTATGGTATGGGCACTTGGAGTTTTGATCAGAATAGACACCTCTCAAAAGAAAACATACAAGCAGCCAACAGATACATGAAAAAATGCTCAGTCTCACTAGTCATCCAAGAAATACAAATTAAAACCACACTGAGATACCACCTAACTCCAGTCAGGATGGCTATCGTCAATAACTCAAAAAACAACAGATGCTGGAGAGGAAAGAGCAAAAAGGGAACACTTCTACATGTTGGTGTGAGTGTAAACTATTTCAGCCTCTCTGGAAAACAGTGTG
>CAUYQG010107426.1:118-45827 GCA_963574415.1 Tarsius wallacei
GCCTCGGCGGCGGCGCCCGCAGCAGTGCGCCCCGGGTCCCCGGGGCGGCGGCGGCACTCCTCGGGTGGGCTGTGTCCGCGGCGCTGGCAGGCCCTGGGTCGCCTCGGCAGCGGCGCCCGCAGCAACACACCCCGGGTCCCTGGGGCGGCGGCAGCACGCACCTCGGGCGGCTACGCCCGCGTCCGCGGCGTGGGCGGGCCCCGGGTCGCCTCGGCGGCGGCGCCCACGGCAGCGCACCCCGGGTCCCCGGGGCGGCGGCGGCGCTCCTCGGGTGGGCTGCGTCCGCGGCACTGGCAGGCCCTGGGTCGCCTTGGCGGCGGCGCCCCAGGCCGCCAGCGGCAGCCCCGGGCTGCCGGCAGGGGCGGCGGCCGCTTTTACTTCAGGCCCGCTGTAATGCCTCTGCGGTGTCCGTGGACAAGTTCCGTGTGGGGGAGCAGGCCCCCTGGGAGAGATCTGGAGTCTTTCTGTGTCCTCTTCTGCGGAGGTCTCACAGACCACGCTGCCCGGTCGCCATCTTGGCAACAATCCGAGAATGACAAGGATTTAGAGACATAGGAATGGACTGTGAACACAAAGGTTTGAGGAGGCTACATGGACAACAAGGGGTATCATCTTGGCCCTTGGAAGGTTGGCAGGATTTGGCTTGGTGAAGAGGAAGGGAAAGGCGACTTTAACTGGGAAGATTATTCCAAGGCATAGAGGTGGGAAAATGTTTTACAAAACCAGGTTCATTTGTTCCCACCTGTAGGCCCTGCCTTCTCCCCAAATAGCAGAGTCTTGGCTCACTCCTTCTCTCCCCTCCTCCCTGTAGTGAGCCCTTCAGTCTGGATGCTGTTTTGGTTCAGATTATACAGCTCTCCACTTGTCTTCTTCCATGGCCAGTGCCCTGATCTCTGGGGCCAGCAATTTTTTTGTGGGGGAAGGGGGTCTCTCTACCAACATCGCCAATCTCACCAACTTCTTGAGTACTGAATTCCTTCATATTGTGTTCAGCCTTCCTCAAGGTCCTTGCTACTTGCTGTGTTAGCTTAGAAACTGTCCCCTCCCCCTTCCACAGGCCTAGGCTTCCAGATTGCAGTTTCATAAATGTTCATAGCAAGCCTCAGCAGTACCCTTTGGGCTTCATTGTGCTTATGATTATGGCACATCCTTATCTGTGTTGCTCTATGGACCATGGTCTCCCACACTGGCATCTAGAAACTGTCACATAGAAAGAGGAATGGTGTACATAGGGACTGTATAAAGGCTAGTAAGAGCCACGACTGGAAATACAGGTGTGGGCTCAGATTTTTGAGGGACTTGATTCAGTCCTGAAGGGAAACCACATAGTGTGCTTTTTGTTTCTCAATAGCTTAACTAATCAGATCTTTATTGAAACACATTTAGGTTGTTTTCAGTCTCTTTCTGTTGAAGTGTAACAGTAATTACCTATGAATAAACATAATTTATTTATTTATTTATTTTTTGAGTTGGAGTCTCACTCTATCGCCCAGACTGGAGTGCAGTGGCTGTTCCCGGCCACCGCAGCCTCGACCTGCTGGGCTCTGGCGATCCTTCCGCCTCAGCCTTCCAAGTAACTGGAACTACAGGTGCGCGCTACCACGCCTGGCTAATTTTTTGATTTATTGTAGAGATGAGGTCTCGTCAAGTTGCCCAGGCGGGTCTCGAACCCGCGGGCTCAGGCAATCCACTCACCTCAGCCTCCCAAGGCGTGGATTACAGGCTGAGCCACCGAGCCTGGCTGAATAAACATAATTTAATATTAATGTTTAATTTTGATAATGCTGCCATTTTGGTGGGAGAGGCAGATAAAATACTGGTCTTCAAACTGGGGACATTTTCCAGGTCCTTGACTTCCTATGTCCTCTTTCCAAAAGTTGATCTGTCTGAGAAGACAGTTGTACTCAAGGTGTTTCTTATCTCGATCACGCTTCTTTCACTTTATTAAAAAGAAGACAGGGCCATTATTCATCCTGAGTCTTGCTGTTTGTGTACCTGATGTGTAAAAACGTCCAGGTTAACAAGCAAAGGGGTCGGGTGTGGCAGCTCACTGCTGTAATCCCAGCACCTCTGGGAGGCCAAAGTGAGAGGAGTGCTTGAGCCCAGGAGTTCGAGACTAGCCTAGGTAACATAGCAAGACCTTGTCACTACAAAAAAAATACAAAAATTAGCCAGGCATGGTGGCACATGCCTGTAGTCCCAGCTACTCCTGAGGGTGGAGAATAAAGATCACCTGAACCCAGGAGGTCAAGGTTGCAGTGAGCTGGTATGCCACTGCACTGCAGCCTGGGTGACAGAGTGAGACCCTGACTCAAAACAACTACAACAAAAAACAAGAAAAAAAACAAAGGAACAATTAGAAATATTATTAGCAAAGTCAATGACTCTAGGTAAAAAATCCTTTTCCAAGTCAGGTGGTTTCCAATTCTAACTTCCAACAATTGAAGGAGTTGTTAGCTGGTAGGTAATTAAAAAATAATTTTTGATGATAGGTCGCTACATGATTTTGACATATAGCTCTGAAAGAGTACAAAGATTTACTGATATTGCTGTAACTCTTATCTAGTTATTTATGTGAACAAGATTTATTGGTGCTTGTAGCTATAAAAATGAAAAATTAATGCATTTTTGAATAAAATTTTACTTTTATATTTAATAATAACAATTTCTTTTTTTTGAATTGGAATCTCACTCTGTTGCCCAGGCTGAAGTGCATTGGCACACTCATGGCCACCCCAGCATCAACCTGCTGGGTTCCGGTCATCCTTCCGCCTCAGCCTTCCAAGTAACCAGAACTACAGGTGCATGCTACCACACCCAGCTAATTTTTTTATTTATTGTAGAGATGAAGTCTTACCAAGTTGCCCAGGCTGGTTTCGAACCCGCAGGCTCAGGCGATCCACTCACCTTGGCCCCCCAAAGTGCTGGGATTATAGGCCAAGCCACCGAGCCCAGCCAATAATAACAATTTCTCATATTAGTTATGTTTTGATCAATTGCATATTAATATTAAAGACAATGAAAACCCAATCCAGAAGAAAAATAATTTTTTAATCTTTAGAGATTATAGTCATAGGATAACTTTAAAATTTATGTATATATATTTATGGCTAGTAAATATAGTGCAGAAAATTATTATAGGTGTATCAGTAAAATATTTTGACACATAAATATTAGGATAAAATACTAAAGAGGAAGAAAAAGGAAATAAGAGTTCAAAGAGAAAAAGGAATGGTATAAAATTTATGATTTTAAATAGATGATCCATTGAGGTATTTAAATTCCATTGGCTCATTTGGATTCATTTAATAGAGTAATTTACTATTTTTTTTTTTTTTTTTGAGTTGGAGTCTCACTCTGTCGCTCAGGCTGGAGGGCAGTGGCGCACGCTCATGGCCACAGCAGCCTCGACCTGCTGGGCTCAGGTGATCCTTCCACCTCAGCCTTCCAAGTAGCTGGAACTATAGGCACACACCACCAAGCCTGATTAATTTTTTGATTTATTGTAGAGACGAAGTCTTGCCAAGTTGCCCAGGCTGGTCTTGAGCCCGTGGGTTCAAGCAATCCGCTCACCTTGGCCTCCCAAAGTGCTGGGATTATAGGCATGAGCCACCGTGCTCGGCCTTAGTTTGACAGGATTTATGTATTCTATATGACAGGATGGCCCGGAAGAGAGAGGTGGTGTGGCTGGAAGTCTGTGGAGGTCGCTTTGCCAAGGGCCAGGCATGAGAAAGTGCGGCCAAGTGCTGTCCATGAAGGGTGCTTCCTCTCCAGTGACTATTTTCCATATAGTCATCTTTTGGACATTCCTACAAATGCAGAGATTCTTATTTACATTCTGCTAGGGGAGAAAAATGAGGCCCAGAGGGGTCTTCCTCTTGCAGGTTTTGTACCTTAGTGGCCATGGGCAGACTGAGATTCATGCTGCAGGCCGAGGCATCTTTCCACACGTTGGCCATATGCTTGGTTGGGGCTCTCAAATTGCCTTTAAAAAGGGTGACTACAGTTTTGAAACGAAAATTTGGGATTCTTGGACCAGTTCAGAATTTTTGTTATGATTTGTGAATTCATTTACATGAGAACCTTTTACAAAGTTGTAAACTTGAAATCAAATGGAAACTTGCATTTACTGAATCATCCTTATTGTAGAGAATTTAGCTGTGTAAACTCTCTGTGGTCCCAGGAAAGGCAGCATGTACAGCACTCTTCTGGTATAGAGAATTCTTTTGCTTTCATGATGGAAAGGAGTGCTGTGAAATAAGGCTGGGTGTAGTCCTGAAAAAATGGATGACACTTTTTTGGCCCGTTTGGAACATTTGCTTAACCCAGTGATAGAGAGAGACTTGATGCAGTGTTTTCACAGGGCTGATTGAACGGACTCTGAAAGGAAACCATCTGAGTGTTGATTCCATACCACACAGAAACACGAGGTGGTGGGATGAGCAGTTTTTCCACACTTTAATATTTTCCAGGACGATACTGAAGGCCTTGCCCTTAGAGAACCCTGAGCCACCTAATAATTCATCATTCCAGACTCTTGAGAGAGAGAAATGGGAGGTTTATACCATCTAATAGAAGTCCTGGACCTGGAAAGGAGTTGAGGGCAGTCGTGGGAATGTGACCGGCAAGGTAAGATAAGGGTCACAGCACAGCTTTGATCTCTTGTGGAAAAATGTTGTGTTTGGTATCATTATTTCCAGCTCTCTGTTTTCAGAAAAGTTTCTGAAAAGCTTAGCTTTTGGGGGAGGACAGGAGAGAATGCTTTCAAGGAAGTCCTGAGTCAGCACAGGGGACATACTGTGTGCCATTCACGACATGATACTTTATTTTCATGAATCAGATTGTCTTGGAGAGGAGGAAATCACAACTCAGACAGATCAACTAACTTGCTCAGGATCTAGAATTTGAACTGTGATTCCTTTGATTCCAAAGCCCTTTCTACTACTGTGTGATGTGTCCTTGTGCTGAAATAATAGGAAATGAGAGGTATTCTGCATTGAGCTCGTGGTATCAGCTACCTGTTCTGAAAAACTCTTGAGTACCCTTTATCTGTAGGCATTTGGGGAGAGGAACAATGCTGGTAGAGAGGAGGAGTTGAGGGGGAAGATACCAGAGTTCCTCGGACTGCTTCTGTTTCCTGGAAAGGGAATTTCATGGCATCTAGTCTCTGCTGGTTTGGAGAAGTGGGTCCTGAATTCATCTGCCACCAGTTACCCAGCGAAGGAAAACAGGAGAAATGTGGCAAACTAAAGGGGTATGGGATTCACAAAACAGTTTTGGTTTGTTTACTTGTTTCTTAATTTGGAACCAATATAAAATTCCCAGCTTTTAACATTTTTTTCTGGGGAAAGGGACCAAAAATAAGCAAAAAGGAATCCCAAACCCATTGTCATCTTCACATTGTATAAGAAAAGACATTTGACCAGACACAGTGGCTCACGCCTGTCATCACAGCCCTTTGCATGGCTGAGGCAGGAAGATTGCTTGAGGTCAGGAGTTTGAGACCATTGTGAGCAACACAGTGAGACCCTGTCTCTACAAAGAAGAAGAGGAGGAGGAGGGGAGGAGGAGACATTTGTAAATCAAAATAATAAATTAAAAGCAAACAGATACATAAAATAGGATAATAGGGCAGCCAAGAAAGGAACTGACACCTATTACAAAATTAAGTTAGATTTAAAATATTTTGAATCAAGAAAACAAATTACAGTGTACATTTCTTGATTGTTTATCAGTTTGGGTATTTTTATTTAGCAATGCAGCATCAGGAGAAGCTTGACCATCCAGCTTGTTTTATGCTTTATTTTCTTTAATCACAGTTACTGTTGAGAGTTCATTTTGACAGGTATTTTGATGAAAACAGTATCAGCAACCAATGTAATTTCACTCCATATGGAATATTCTGGTGGATGGCAAGAAGGGGAGTAAGAACAGTGTTTAGACTTTCAGTTATGTGGCCAAATCAGGAAGACCACAGGGGTAACAGCTCTGGGGGATGATGGGTGAAGGCTCCAGGAAGGGTCTGCAAGGACCTGTCTGTCCTTGCTTTATATGTGGGGTGGAGATGGGGACTGCACAGGACCCTGACTGCCTACTGTGGAAGAGGTAGGGATTTATTTGAGAGGGATGCTGTGGATGGTAAAAACTTTTGTCATGACTTGGACTGGTGTTTAGTAGAACTGCTCTTGTAAAGGAATTATCCTGTTTGGTTTCCAAGACAATTTGAAGGAGAAAGGTCCATTGCAGACAAAGGTCCATTGTTTTCTCCAGGGCAGCTGTTTATTGCATTGGTTCTAAGGAGGGGTATGGGACGCCTGCCGGACTCAGGCCTAGGTGCTCAGATGTGGGGATGGTCCTGCTGCTATGCCTGATTATCTTCTTTCTTCTAATTATCTTCTTTTATGCCTGATCTTTCTTGTGGGGACTTTTTACAAACTGCATTTTTCCAAGCAGCAAAAATCTTAGCTTCACCTCTACTTGGTCTCAGGGCTCGGGAGTTTTGGTGAATGCTGCGAGTGCATGGAAACAGAAAATGAGCCTAAAAGCATCTTGGGAATTCCCCAACTCTCTTCTCTTTTTGTCCAAGGGAACGCTTACCTCTGCCTTTCCAGAGGCCATGCTGGGGGAAGTGTGTGTTTTGGCCTCTCTGGAGAAGGGCACACTAGCTTCCCTGGCCTGTTTACATTAGTTTGGTCCTTTCTGCCCTTGATTACAAATGAGGCCTCTGGTGGGGGATTTCCCTGCTTCCACAGAGGTCACTCCTTCCTTTTGACTTCGTTCTCAATTTTTCCACCTGGGGAAGAGCTGTCTTAAAAAAAAAAAAATTCCTCCCTCTTTGTCTCAGACTTTTCCCAGTAAGTGGGTTAGTTCATAATCAGGAAGTAATTCATCTGTCTCCTGAAATTCCCTCCCACTGGGTTCTGTGACCATTAAACCTTTTCTCATTTGCTTGTCACTGCCGTAATTGTCAGCACTCTCCCTAAGAAAAGGAACAGTCTTTCAAGCCCAGAGTCTGGACTGCTTATAGGTGCTTGTTGAGCTGAAGTGTTCCTAGTCCTCAGGAATGTGTGTCTGGCTCCTGGAGTAGAATGTAAACCCTTTGAGGCTAAGAGCTCCAAGTTCTTTCCTTCCCTTGCCCCCTAGTCTGTAGGTATGGCATGTGAGAGGAGAGCTGGATCCTATGGGGTGGGTGGCTACCGGTGGTCCAATTTGCTGCTGTGGTCACCTTATCTTTGTTCCCACTGTCAGCCTGCCCACTTAGAATGCAGGCACATCCAACCCTCTCTGAGGCTGACTTTTTTCTTGTGTGCTATGCAAGACTGCAGCTCACAGTAGAGGAAGGGAAAACTGGGCGCCCCTAGGGAACGATGGTAGAAGGCCTACCTCAGACCTCTTGTTCTTTTATGGAAGACCTCTTTTCTTGTTCACTTGAACAGTCTTGCTATCAGAGTCTCTGGCACAAATGAAGGGTTCCTATTGGAAACCTTTTTTTTTTTTTTTGGAGTCGGAGTCTCACTCTGTCACCCAGGATGGAGGTTGGAGTGTAGTGGCACATTCGTGGCCATCGCAGCCTCAACCTGCTAGGCTCTGGCGATCCTCCCACTTTAGCCTTCCAAGTAGTTGGAACTACAGGTGTGCACCACCATGCCCAGTTAATTTTTTTTTTAATTTATTGTAGCGACAAAGTCTTGGCATGTTGCCCAGGCTGGTCTTGAACCCCAGGGCTCAGGCAGTCCTCTTGCTTCCACCTCCTAAAGTGCCGAGATTGCAGGCATGAGCTACCACGCCCAGTCATCTTTTCTTTCTTAAAGGTTACTGGAAAGCTTAAGTGCACATTATTTGATGGTAACAACTTCACTCTCTTCACAGATTTCACACCCTTTGCAGAGTTTCTGTCTTGGATAATTCAGCTGAGTTAAATTAAAAAAAAAATCAGTGGACATAGTTCTGTGTAGTGACTTCCTCAGTTCCTCCAGCAAAGAACCTTGCCTGGGTCTGTTGAATGTCCTTCCAGTTCCACGAATGATGCTCCAGAGTAGTGGTTCTCTGCCTTCATCCCATCCCCCCTCTCCTTGGTTTCTCAAGGTGTCCATCTTGCACCCAGAGAATCCTGCCTACCTTATCTTGTCATAAACTTGATCCCAGCTTCTGTTTGGTCAGAATACTATTCATTCTCTTTCTCTCTCTCCTTTCTTTCTTCCTTTACTGGAAAGTTAATGTTTGGCTTTTGGGCTTTAGTTCTAAGCCAGGTTTCAGATCAGACCTTGGTGCTGAGAATGGGCTTGGTTTCCTACATTATGTTGTTTCTACTTATGTTTATGTCCTAGGCCTAAGAAGGGTTGTTGCTTCTATGTTGCTCTGAGATTTTAGTTGTGTCCTTTTTATCCATTGTGTTCCTTGATTAGTAATTTTTGTGTCGTCTTTAAGAATTGTTTTGCACCTCAAGGTCATGAAGATAGTCGTCCTAAGCTTTCTTCTAAATGCTTTCCTTCTTCAGTGATAGTCTATTTACATTTTGATCTAGAATCCTATCTTTAAATCTCAACCACTTTTTTTTAGCTTGAATTCCTTTGTCCCCAGCTTGTTCTCAGTTTAAGATTGCTTCTTTCTTTTTTTGTCACCCATCTACTGGCCTGTGCAATGGTCTTGTCTTCAATTCCCTCTGTGCTGTGCCTACCACACTCCCACAGTTTTCCCTTCTGGCGTAGGTCAAAGAGGAAATATTTAATTCGTCTCTGCCAAACATTCTGGCTGTGTTGTTTTGCTTAAAAAGACATGCAGTAAACAGTTTTGATTCTTGGTCTTGGTGCTCTAGGGCAGATGTTTCTCCTATAATGGAGGTATTGTGGTCAGTTGGAAGGAGTGCTGGACTAGAGTTTGGAGAATTGGATTCTAATCCCTGCTGTGCTACTAATTTGTGATGGGATCTTGCGCAAGACACATTTCTGTGTTTCAAAAGGGACCTTATTTCATGATAAAGAAGACAGGACTCTGTGGGTGTGAGATGGGAACCCAAAGAATAAGCCTGGAGGGTCCAGGAGAGACTAGACAGGCAAGAGGCAGAGAACCATTATCATGAGCATCATTAGTGGAACTGGAGGGAGCTCAAATGACCCCAAAACAGACATATGTCGTCACTTTGAAAAAGTATGAAATGTGATTTAAAAAATGATGGAAATTCTCTGACAAGGTCCACTTCAGGAGATAACTGCCTCGTCTATACCTGGGCTTGCTCTGGGTCCACACCTGTTTGCTGTCACCCTGGGATTTGGGAGGCTTGGTCTTCTGTGGGTTCAGTTCCAGAATTCTTTCTCCTACCTTCTACCTCCTTCATAAACCCAGGAATATTTGAAACTCAGCCCAGAGCTTCACCTGGCTTTGATTTTCCCATGATGTGGAGATTGGTCCTTGGAAGTTGTAGCTTCCAGAAATCTAAATGTTTGCTAACATGTCCAAATTCCACATTGTTGATTGCTCTTTCTGTTCATGGCTGTGTTCCACTTCTTGTGCCCTGAAAGTTGTATGATTTGGTTCCAGCAAGGAAAGGGAGGGTATTTGGGGGATCCTATCACCAGGAACTAGGAAATAAAAGGAGACAAAGAACTGAGAGATGCCTGTTGGTGTTCTTGAGAGTTAAGTATTTGAAGCCGCAAAATGGTTTAGCTTCTGCTTATATAAACCACAACCTTCTTCCCCAACATAGACATACTCAGGCAGAGCTGCATTTCTTCCTTATCACCATCTCCTCCTGAAATGATTCTGGGATTTAATCAGATCTTGCCTAGTTTATACTTTTTTTTTCTGTTGAATATTTGCACTGGTTTCCTCTAGAATAGAATGAATTCTACAGAGACAGTCTCCAAAGTCTTTTGCTTCCCTGTGGTCCCTTGTAAGGCAGACACTTTCCTAAAGAAATGCAGAGGGATGCTTGTCTTTGCAGGACTGGTGAAGAGGAGGACATGTGCTAACTGTTGCTGTGCCCAACCCTGGGAGGCTCTCAGGCAACTTGCTAGAGACAGTCATGGAACTGGCTAGAATAGTTTGGGAAGAAGGGCTCCATAAGGGACTCTGTATTCTTTGCAGTAGGCCTTCTCTGCTATTCTACAATTCTTTATTTATCTTTAAGTCCTTGTGACATTTATCACAGTGTTCATGCCACATTGTTTTGTATTCCATAAGCCCTGACTCCATCTTGACCCAACATCACTAGCGAGGGTGCCTTCTACATTTCTGGGGCTGTTTGAGCTAGATGATGTGGAACTCTGAGATAGTTTCTTCCCCTCCTTCCTTCCTTCCTTTTTCCTTCTTTCCAGGGTCTCACTCTGTCGTCCAGGCTGGAGTGCGGTGGCACAGTCTTGACTCACCGTAGCCGCAAACTTCTGGGCTCAAGTGATTTTCCCACCTCAGCCTCCCGGGTACTCCTATCCAGCCAGCTCCAGGAGAACAGGCAGTGAGTGTTCTCTGTAGGCTCTGTAGACATGAATGCCAATAATATCCTGTTGAATGAATGGTTTGATGTGGGGCTTGATAAGAGTTGTGAGCCTGTGTCTGGCATTTGGTACTTTCCCCCATCCCATTTGGTTTTAAACTAAGTTGTCCTAGGCAGGTGACCCAACAGGTAACTGTTGCATAATGTCCAATGTGTCCTCCCTGTCACTCTAGTTGTGGGTACTCATGGAACGCCCTGGTTTCTATTCACAGGTAATTCAGTTCCCTTTCAGGTAGGTATTTTTCATATCCTACTCACATCCTCTTATTAATTAATTAATTAGAGTCAGGGTCTCACTCTGTTGCCCAGGCTGGAGTGCAGTGGCACAGTCATGGTTCACCACAGCCTGGACCTCCTGGGCTCAGGTGATTTTTCCACCTCAGCCTCCTGAGTAGTTGAGACTATAGGTGTGTGTCACCACACCCAGCTCATTTAATTTTTTTTTTGGGTAGAGATAAGTCTTGCTATGTTGCCTAGGCTAGTTTTGGACTCCTGGGCTTAAGCAATCCTCCAGCCTCAGCCTCCCAAAACGCTGGGATTACAGATGTGAGCCATTGCACCTGGCTCTTGCATCCTCTTTAACTCCCATCTTTCTTTCCCTTTCTGTCCTATTTTACTTCTTACCTCAGGAAACATTCTCCTGGTCCCCTTTCCTCTTTGACTGTGGGTTAAAAGTTAGCCTTAATCATAGCTACAAGAACAGGAATACTTCTGTAAGTCATACATTTTGGAGTGGAAGTAGACAGTGTGAAGAATCAATGCCATCAGTCTTACTCTTGAGAATACATTTTAAAATCCTCCAGAATAGCCATCTTTTTTTTTTTTTTGAGTTGGAGTCTCTCTCCATTGCCCAGGGCGTGCTCATGGCCACCCCAGCATCACCCTGCTGGGCTCAGGCTATCCTTCCACCTCAACCTTGCAAGTAGCTGGAACTACAGTCGTGCACTACCATGCCCAGCTATTTTATTTATTTATTTATTATAGAGATGAGGTCTCGCCAAGTTGCCCAGTCTGGTCTCGAACCCATGGGCTCAGGCAGTCCTCTCACCTCGTCCTCCCAAAAGTGTTGGGATTACAGGCTTGAGCCACTGAGCCTGGCCCAGAATAGCCGTTTTTTAATTAACTTGTCTTTCTTCCAGAATCATAACTTGAGATATGTAAAAAATGATGAAATGTTATTCCTCTTATGTTTTGTTTTATAGCTGGTATTTGCAGAGGTATTATTTTGTATCTTTATTATATATAAACATCATTTTGGCCATGTTATTCAGTAGAGCTTATCTGGGCATCCAATTACCATATCTGTTATTGTTTCTATGGGAAAATGTCTTCCACTTATAAAAATGACTAACGGGCAAGGCTCGGTGGCTCAGCCTGTACCCCAGCACTTTGGGAGGCTGAGGCGAGTGGATTGCCTGAGCCTGCGGGTTCAAGACCCAACTGGGCAACTTGGCGAGACTTCGTCTCTACAGTAAATCAAAAAGTAGCCGGGCATGGTAGCGCGCGTCTGTAGTTCCAGCTACTTGGAAGGCGGAGGCAGAAGGATCATCTGAGCCCAGCAGGTCGAGGCTGCGGTGGCTGGGAGCGTGCCAATGCACTCCAGTCTGGGCGACAGAGTGAAACTCCAACTCAAAAAAAAAAAAAAGAAGTGACTAACGGATAAAGGAGTGTTCAGTGAAGAAAAACACAGTCTGTTCACCCCCTGACTCCTGCTGGTGATGTTACTGTCGA
This sequence comes from Tarsius wallacei, assembly GCA_963574415.1. Lineage (NCBI taxonomy): Eukaryota > Metazoa > Chordata > Mammalia > Primates > Tarsiidae > Tarsius > Tarsius wallacei. Next base: position 12,339 of record CAUYQG010107426.1, read on the forward strand.
AGGGGTTTGACTCTATTCCTATCACATGGAGAGGAAGACAGATGCTTCCAAGGGAAACTTGGAGCTAGGTCAGGCAACCTCTATCCTTTCCCCTGTGCCTGAGTCTCTAGGCTCAAGGTGCTAGAATGTCCAACTTTGCCTAAGCTCTTTTCTTTTTCTCACTGTTTCACTTCAAGAAATACTTGAGCTTAAAGGCTGATGAGGTTCCCCCACTTTGAAAACCTTGCTCTAATTATGACAGGATCACATTATTTAAACGTGTTGTTTAGTGGGGTTAATGGAGTTATCTCCTTCCATTTTTTTTTTAAGTCAGGGTCTCACTCTGATGCTGACATTGGAGTGCGGTGGTACAATCACTGCTTACCACAGCCTTGACCTTCCTAGGTTCAGGTGATCTTTCTGCCACAGTCCCCTGGGTAGCTGGGGCCACAGGTGTGCACCACCATGCCTGGCTAATTTTTTTGTTTTGTGTGGAGACAAGGTCTTACTTTGTTGCCCAGGCTGGTCTCAAACTCATGGGCTGAAGCAATCCTCCTGCCTTGGCGAAGTGCTGGATTATAGACGTGAGCCATTGTGCCTGGCCTTATTGCATTTTTGACTAGGAAATAATACATTCTTGTTGTGATGCTGTATCAAGTTTTAGATGGAAAACTTCTAGTTTGAAGCTATGTGTATTTTGTGTAGGTTTATATGCTGCTAACCTATGAAAACTGAAGACATCCCAGAGCCCTGTGTATAAACTGCAGCAGCTCCTCGTGGAATGAACAATTCAGGAAAATAGAATGACTTTTTGAATGCAGTTCCAAATAGTACTAGGTTCCAGGTGACTGAAAATTTCCTGTTAGGGTGAAAAAGCTTCTCCAGATGTTCTTGCCTGGGGACCAGCATGTGTCATACTGTTCCAAAGAAGTACAGCCATAGCTGATTTTATCTTTCTTTGTCCTTTCTGTGGCGCCCAGGGATGCTCTTGTTGAGTTCATCTTTGGTCTTTTATCCCTTTCAGAAATGCAGCATGCATTTTTGATCTAGGTTTAGAAGTCAAGTCTGTGACCATCGGGAAGGGTGAAATGAACGGTTCTTGTAAGCAGCAAATCTTTCGCCTTTGCTTCATTGGCACCAGGCCGTAAGTAACTAAACTCACCAGCTGCAGGCCCTTCTTGTGCAATTTTGAGGTGAAGATGAGCGAAATCCCGGGGGCTGGGAGACAGACATGTGGCTACCAGAGAGATGACATCAGCGAGTTTACGGGTGCTGTGGCGGAAGGGGAGATTCCAGGTGCTTGGCCTTCTTCCTGCATGAGAGGGTGTCTGGAGCCACCCCAATCCTATTGGCAACTGAGGCCTTTGCTTGGGAGAAGCCTTTTCTGTATCTCCTGCTGTCCCCATAGGGACCTGAAATTGGAAGGGGTCTTGCATCCTTGGCTGTGGGAACAAAGCTTTGAGGAATGAATAGATGTGTGTGTGTGTGTGTGTGTGTGTGTGTATGTGTGTATTTTGTGTCCATGCTAACAACTGATAAGGTTTGCAAAATGGGGGTTGCATGTTAGGTGAGAGGGGAAAGCACTGTCTGGGTTTTATGGAATCTGTATTAGGAATTGCCCTTTTCTTGGAAAGGAAAGCAGTTTATGATTTAAATCACTTTTAAATTTAAATTATTTTATTGTGATTTTCTTTGGATAACTTTAAGGTGGACACTTGTCATGCAACAGGAAGGTATTTCTAATAGCTCCCTTTTTGTTTTCTGCTCCTTCTTATGCTTGTCCTCACAAGAGCCTCACAAGGCCACAATTTGGGGGACAAATGGGAGAAGGTGCTTCTGCAGGGAAGATCTCCCCCTTGCTCAGCCTTGCTTGTGTGCAGGCTCCTGGGAACTGTGGTAGGGCTTTCTGGGAAGTCTGCAACCAACAGTAAGACTGGAAAAAGCTTTATGACCTCTGAAGCATGACAGAGAGAATGAAGCTGGGAGGCCCTGGAGTCCAGAGCCCATCTGCTTCCCATTTTTGTTTTCCCATCAGGTGTTGGGCTCTCCCTCTGGTTCTGCCCTCCTTTCCCAAGGCATGTTAGAAAATGAAGCCTGCTGCCCGGAAAGCAGGTGATGCCAAAGCGTTTACTAAGAGGATCAGACAGCCCCATCCCCAGGCCTGCTCTGCTTCTTTGTGACTGGAAAGCTTAGGGTATCTCTAAGGCCCTTGCTCACAATCACGTGTAGCAGCTCCTCCTGGGAAGCCATCTGGGGCCAGCTCAGGCTTGTTCTGTCTGGGCGTCTTCCCACCACTGTGTTTTCCCCTCTTTTGGGTTTCACATCTGAGGACCTTTGCAGCCTCTGAGCTGCCAGAGTTCTTGTTCCGAGAGCCCAGTGCCTCTCCTTCTGGACCCAGGAAGCTGTGGGTAAGCTCTTGGTTTCCTTCTCAGCCGGGCACTTCTGGGAAGCCGTGTGCATTCCTTTCTGCCCAACTCTCAGCCTCTGGGGCTGTGTGGGGTGTGGTTGCTTCATGCCTCTGTGACGAGGAATGCTGCAGCAGTTCCACTGAGACCAGCCACTGGAGGTAACCAGGAGCTTGAGGGCGAAATGGCCTTTGCTTGCAGTCCTGGAGCCATGAGCTAGCTTTTCGTGGGATGTGGTGAGGATTGATGATTACTTATTTTTAAATTTTAAAATCCTATAAAGCAGAAAGAGGTATTGATTTTTTAAAGACCTTTTCCAACTTGCTCTGTCTGCCTGCCACTCTGGAAGGGAGGGGGCGAGGAGAAAGATTGGTGCTCAGTTTCCTGTGATGCGTCTTTGGCCCTGGAGATCGGTACAGCAGATACCTTCTGTGAAGAAGGAGCTTAGAGGCAGGTGAGAGAATCTGCTTCCTGGTCTCCGTATAACTGAGTGCCTCCCCTGCCTGGTTATGTTGACACTCTGAATGGTTTGTGTAAGCATCCCCTGGCTCCTGAAGGCAGGTGCTGTCCTTAACTGGCTTAAAATCTCTCGGAAGACACCTAGCATCATCCACTTCTGTAAAGTGGAAAGGGCCCAAGAGAGCATTGTAAAGCAGGAAGGAGCATGCTAGGTAGAAGTTGAGCCTGAGATGGAGCTCCTTGCCGTGGGTCTACCCAAGGGTATGTGCGTGCAGGTATGTGCTTGTATGTGTGTGTGTGCAGCTGGAATGGGAGTGAGCATTTCTAATAAACAGGAAAGGATAGTAAACTGGAGAGGGAATGAGGAGGCTGGCTGTGGAGAGTGTGGAAATGGGGCTTTTTGCAGAGATGTGGCCCTGAATGGCCAGAGACCAGAAATGGTGGGGACGTGGGTTTGGACATGCTTGATTGTGCTTGTGTTGCTAAGTACCTTGGATAAGAAGTCCAGGAATGCCTTCCAGCTGGAATTGGGCTGGTCTCTCCATGGCCCTCCCCATCCTATACATAACATACCTGTGTGGTTCTTGCCTATCAGGGAGGTCCTGGCATAGGGTTCTGGGGCAGAGGCACTGGGTCTCAGAGTGAGCTGGCCAGCCAGAGTCTCCACCTCCACATTTGTTGGCTGCCTTAGGATGAGAAGCTTCTTTGCAGCTGCCAGTTCTCGCTGACTTGGCCTGTAGAAGTGTCTGTGCCCTGGCAGGGTATGGGGCCCTTCTCATGGGTGCCTTCCCTCTTTGTGGCTTGAGAACAGATGGGGCTTAATTTGAAGCAGATCTCCCTCAAGGGTCCAGATCCGAAATGGATATTAAGATGACTACTAGTCTTGGCTCCTCTTCCTTCTGTGTCTCTTTCTGCTTTTTATCTTCCCATCACTGCCAGGCATCGTGAGTAGCTGCTGCTATCACATGGGTTGATCAGGACATTAAGAATGGAGCTAAATATAACTGTCGGCCGGCTGCTCTGATGGGCTCAGGCTCGTCCTTAGAGAAGAGATGGATTTGAGCCTGTGGTGGAGGGTCCTTTCCATCCAAACAGAGTGGGTGAAAGCAAGGAGGAACAGGTGGGAAGGTACTGATTCTACCCCTTCCTCCTCCCCCTGCACCTCCAGCATTCCCTGTGAATTGTCAGGGGCTGGAGACCTCGTCTCTATAATAAGTCAAAAATTAGCTGGATGTGGTAGTGTGCACCTGTAGTTCCAGCTACTTGGAAGGCTGAGGCAGAAGGATCACCTGAGCCCAGTGGGTCGACGCTGAGTGTGCCATTGCACTCCAGTCTGGGCAATGGAGTGAGACTCCAACTCAATAATAATAATAATAATAATAATAATAATAATAATAATGATAATGTATATGAAAAGTATTGAATTGGGCTTCCTGGGAGACTGTGGCTTTCCAGCCATCAGGCAGACAGGTGATGCTTGCTGGGTTTTTCAGTTTAACTGACATTGTGATGCAAATAATATATAAAGCTTGTTTTCTGATCTGAAGGAATTTATAATTTATTGGTAGAGACAATATGTGTTGAACAATTAGAGAATGTAGAAGATCTTAACTCTGTTAGTTTACTAACCATGAATGTATTTATAGTTCAGAACAAGAAAGTTGTGTCTTAAAAACCATAGAAAATTTTTTTTGGAGGAGGCAGGATTTTTCTGGTCTTTGACAGTTGGATCAACTTTATAAGCAAAAGAGAAGTAGAGATGTGTTCTGAACACAGAAGACAGTAAGCACACAGAGAATGAGGGACCCCATGGTCATTGCAGTGGTCTGCCTTGGAGTAGTGGGTGTGGCAGAGTGGAACCAGAAATGTGAACTCTGAAAGTCCTGTCTTGGTGCCTTGAGATGGGAAAGATGCAGTGAAAGTGGAATTTGTGGACATCTCTCTTGTAGACACAAGTAGGATAATTTTGGAGAGGACAGAGACTGATAGTAAAGAGATCTGCTAAAGGGCATGGGAGGTCAGCGACAGGAATAGAGAGGAAGAGGGTGAATCCTAGAGAATATTCCACGGTAGAATAGGCAGGACCTAAACATGGGATGTGAAGGATGAGGTTGAGGGGAAAGAGAGAGCACACCAAAGTTTCTGACCTGTGAGTGTTGTCCAGTGCTGATATGTTTGTGAAGTACTTTGTGCTTTTCAAAGCACGTTGCATTCAGCACGTATCTCAGCATTGCCTGGGCTCTTATAGTTTACCCAGTCTGGCTTCGTTTTACAGAAGGGGAGATTAGAGTCAAGAAAGGGGAAGGGACTATTTCTAGCTCCAGGACTTCCTTTCTAGGACTTCTCTCTCCCAGGGCAATTTTAAGACAAGAGCAGCATGGAGGAAAGCTTGGGGTCAGAGGAAAGTCTGTCTAGCTGGGTGGCATTGGGAATTACCAAACTCTCTGAGCCAAAGGAAACTTACTCAAAAGCAGTCAGACCATATCCAGGGTTCTACTCTAAGAATTGCTTTGGAGAACCACAGACAAAGAAGATGGGTTCCTCGGGCTCTTCTAGTTTTAAAGTTCTTAAGCGTGCACAAAAATAATGTATATGGGCCAAACTCGGTGGCTCAGCCTATAATCCCAGAACTTTGGGAGGCCGAGGCGAGTGGATTGCCTGAGCCCGCAGGTTCGATACCAACCTGGGCAACTTTGCAAGACCTCGTCTCTATAAGTCAAAAATTAGCTGGATATAGTAGTGCGCACTGTAGTTCCGGCTATTTGGAAGGCTGAGGCAGAAGGATCACCTGAGCCCAGTGGGTCGACGCTGAGTGTGCCACTGCACTCCAGCCTGGGCAATGGAGTGAGACTCCAACTCAATAATAATAATAACAATAATAATGTATATGAAAAGTATTGAATTGGGGTTCCTGGGAGACTGTGGCTGTCTCCAGCGTGATGACTTTCTAAGGGAATTTTAGGAATAATTGGGCTCCACATGATTTTCACCTTGTGTGCTGACCACAGGACCTAATTGCTGAGGACATGATTTTGCTGCAGTGGCTGTAGCCAGTCATAACCAGCAGCCAAGGACTCAGTATTTGTGGAGTTAGGGCTCAGTTTGTGTTCTCTGCTTCCTTTCCCCACTTCCTCTTAAAATGCATGCTGGCTTCTGTGCTTGAATGAACACACACACACACACACACACACACACACACTCTCTCTCTCTCTCCTCCCTTCTCTTTTGTCTCCCTCCTTTTTTTTCTCTTCTTCACTTTTCTTGTCTCATTCCCTATCTTTCATCTCTGTGCTTTCCACTCTTGTCTGTCTCATTGTCCTATTGACTTCCTGTGTCAGTGAAACTCAGATTTGACTACAGCAGAGCACCTTGAATATTCTGTTTTGTCTGTGTTTCCTGATGTGGTGACTGGCATTCAGCGATCCAAGCTCACATCTGGGAGTTGTTCTGGATCCCTCCTCACCCCCACAGCCAGTTGTCCTCCAAGTTCTTGTTTTCTACTAAAAGAGCTCTTGATTCTCCCTCCTTGTTTCCATTCTTACTGCCTCACAGAGCAGCAGTAGAAGCAGAGGGGGATCATGGTCGAAGAAAGAAAAGCAGAGACAGGAGTCACCTTTAGCATGAGGGTCACCTTCAGTGTCCTCAGAAGCATTTTGAGGAGTGTCCTCTTGCAGTTTGTGTCCCGACCCTCAGCTTCCCCACAGATACAGCTGTGCTAGGGCCCTGAAGACAAACTGGAGAAGCGTGGCATCTTGGGAGATAGGAAATCTCTGCTTTGCCTGGTGACCAGGCTTCTAGACAGTTTTAATGTTCAGCCATAACTGCTGAGTTATGTTGTTGAAGGTGGGCAGCTCTGTGTCCAGGCAACTTCTAGAAGAGGAAGTAAAATTCATGGGCTGAAGTGAGGCTCTCTCTGTGTCCTCCTTCTAGGTTCTCATTGTCTTTCTGCTCCTTTATTTGCTTTCCATCTCTGTTCCAGCCATTGTTGGTAGGAGCAGCTCTCTTCCTAAAGGTTCTCAAGGTGATACACTTCATAGTGTCCTTAGTTTGGTCTGAATGGCCTTGTCCTTGGGGTCTATCCCAAGTTCTATATTCAGCTGTTGGGGTCTGTTTCTCACATGTTCCTCTTTCTCTCCATAGGGATTTAAGGAGGAAATGGACTCCCTGAATAGTACAGGAAGAAGGTTTGTAGGCTGGTGAATTGTTATCTGGAAGGTCTGTCCCATTCCTTCCCGCCCCTCAGAACAGCAGGTGAAGTCTGATGTAGTTGGGCTGTCTCTTTGGAGCCATCTTTGATAAAACAGAGATAAGTAGTTCACCCTTCAGAAGCTTGCTGAGACAGCCTCATTTATTAAAACAACAACAAAATAGAAACACCCCCAAGCCTCCAAATTCCAACTAAAAGTCTCATTTTTGCCTCTGATAACTCTCACATCTTTCTCTAGGTTTCTGACTCTCTGTGACTGGCTGGTGGCTATGCTTCTGCTGGCTGTGTCTGGAGAAATCCCGAGTCTGAAGGAAACATGATTTAATGAAAGCAGTGGTGATTGGGCAACTGTCTTGGGAGTATGTAGAGTCAAGCCACACTTTGCCTAATTTTCCCTGGGTACGCTTTCCCTCTTCACCCCCTGTGGGCCTTTTCCTTAGAAGAGATATGTCATGCATCACTGATGGTAGATGTTATCTGCATTGATGACAGTGGCTATAATCTTTCATTACCTTCAGGATGACTGAGAAATGGGTTGACTTCCTTTGTCTGTTCCGGATTGAGGTAAGGCCCTGTCTCCCAGTTTTAGCCTCTGGAGTCCCAGTGGGAGAAGGAAGTCTTCTGCTAGCATTTGCTATGCTGGAGACAGTAGTCCTTGACCCTTTGTTCTTTTTCACTCTGCCCTTCTCCGGGCAGTCATTAGCAGTGTCAGTCAACCAGTTACATGGGGTATAGGCAATCATGTTAGCCCAGGGCAAGGAGGCCCAGACATTGAGGGAGTAAAAGGCTTTCTGAATTCTTTATTTCTTTCAAATTCAAAAGGCTAAGTGGTACGCAGATATGTCCCTTGACATCCCTGGGAGTAATGCTTTGGAATTCCCCCAAATTTGCCATTCTCAAATGTCCAAACAAGCTTCCTCCTATTTCTGTCCTTCAGGATCTTAAATTGCTCTCTTTTCTCTCCCACATTCCTTTATTTTTCCTCTCATCATCTCATCCATCTTCCCTTCCTTGCATCCAGGTCTAATTTATCCCTCTGTTGCATAGTTGTTCGATGTTGATCTTTAAGTGAATGAACATTTGTGAGCACCTCTTAATGCAAAGGCAAATTAGTTCTCTTCTGCATAAAAATAGGATGTACCCAGTGCATGGATTATTAAGAAAGGAACTATGGCCGGGCTCAGCTCGGTGGCTCAGCCTGTAATCCCAGCACTTTGGGAGGCTGAGGTGAGTGGATTGCCTGAGCCTGTGGGTTCAAGACCTGCCCAGGCAACTTGGCGAGACCTCGTCTCTACAATAAATAAAAAATTAGCCAGGTGTGGTAGCGTGCGCCTGTAGTTCCGGCTGCTTGGAAAGCTGAGGCGGATCGCCGGAGCCCAGCAGGTTGAAGCTGGGTTGGCCATGAGTGTGCCACTGCACTTCAGCCTGGGTGACAGAGTGAGACTCCAACTCAAAAAAAAAAAAAAAAAAAAAAGAAAAAGAAAAGAAAAAAAAAGAAAAGAAACTTCTAAGGCTAGTTTTAAAAATGGCATTTTCTTGCTATAGGATGCTGGGGTTTATTTAGTATGACACTCATCTGTAAACCAGGACCATCTTCCACGTTCCCTAGGACAAGAACTGGATGCTGAAGGGTTACTGCTTGTCTTTCAGGAATTCGTAAGTCCTCAGAGGAAGCATCATAGTTTCCCATTACAGATTACAGGAGATAAGCTGGCATGTATATATCCCAGCGATGCCTAAAGAAGCTGAAATTTTGCATTCCTACTATCTAATGTTTCAGTTATAGCATTTAAACCCAAGGTCTTGCTCACAAACAGCTATCAGATGACAGCCTAGTATAGAAGGTTAAAGACCCACAAGAATTCACCCTGATAGTTAAAAATATCACTTTGTGATTCTGACCTTGGCGAACCATGGTTTGAGATGATGGGTAAGAATTGTTTGGATTCCCGAGCAGCTCTATGGCCTTGCTAAAGCTTGAATGGTCAGAGCCCCAGTTGTAAGGTTTTGATGTAACTAGCAGGAGGGGCAAAGGGCAGACCTGGAAGCTGTCTCTTTTTTCTGTGAACATTCTTTATGTCACCTATCCAAGAGTTTCCCCAGAGATGACTCCATGGGGATAAACAGTAGTTTTCTATCTTTCTGTTCTCAGGAGGACTTACAACCTCATAAACAGACATGCTATCTCATTTATCAGTTTAAGGGACTCTACACACTTGATTTTCTTTTTTTCTTTCAGTGTACTTGCCTGAAATGTTATTCAAGGGTCCGTTTACCCCTGGGTTGGCAAATATAGTGTGTGTCTCCTGAAACACTTTTGCTCTAAACAGAAAAGAGCAGAGTAACTCCTGGACTCCATTTGATCTGGGCTCTGTATTTCATCAATTAAAACCAAAAGCACATTGACTCATCAATTGACTCATACTGAACCTTTCCTCAAGTCTTTTTCACTTATACCATCTTCATTCTGTTGTTGTGTAGTTTTTTTTCTAAACTTAAGTGTAAAATTACATATTTCGCCCTTTAAAAATTTTTTCTTGCCGGGAACAGTGGCTCACGCCTGTGATTCCAGCACTTATGGGAGGCAGAGGCAAGAGAATTGCCTGAGTCTAGGATTTCAAGACCAGCCTGGGAAACTTGGCAAGACCTTGTCTCTCTACAATAAATCAACAAAATTAGCCAGGTGTGGTGGTACATGCCTGTGCTTCTAGCTACTTGGAAGGCTGTTGTGGAAGGATCAGGCTGCGGTAGCTGTGAGCATGCCACTGGACTCCAGCCTGGGCAGAGAGTGAGACTCCTACTCAAAAAAAATTTTTTTTTATCTTGCTATATTTAATCTATGGTTCCAGTTTGTGCGGGTTTTTTTCTCTGGTTATCTCTAGTATGTTAATTATCCCTCCTAATTAACTTGTCATATGCATATTTGATAAGTGTATCTTATCCAAGGCACTTGATAAAAAGAGTAACCATGATGAGATCTAGAACAAATGGGAAAATAAAAGAATATTACAGGCCAGTGTCCCTGGTGAACACAGATACAAAAATCCTCAACAAATTACTAGCAAGTCAAATTCAACAACACATTAAGACGATCATGGGATTTATCCCTGAAATACAAAGAGGGTTCAACGTATAAAGATCAATACAGGTGATAAAACAGATGGGAAGTGTCCAGGCTTCTAGGATTTCCAGAGCTTTTCTTCCCTGTTGATATCACTCCATTTCACAGCACTGTTCAGCCCAACTGTCCAGAGTTACCATTCCATCCAGCTGCCTGTGTATCTCTGTTTTTATCCACAAAATCAGGAGAGATGTTTTTGAAGTCCAGATAAATTACGTCCCTGGCAATCTTTGCTGTATGTGTGTGTGCATGTGTGAGAGTGTTTATTTGTGTGATATATAGTATATATCATATACAAATATATATTGTGTAATTATGAATGCATTTTATTTTTCAAATCCCCAAGTTGTTATTATGGATCACTTCCTAACTGTTGGTGAGTGTTTTACATGTATTACCTCCTTTATTCTCTACTATAATTATGTAATAATATCATTAAATAAAAGTAATGATGTTTTTTGGCATGACTTGTACTTAACCTTCAGTGATCAGTACTCCTTCTCCAAGTCTTTGGCACTTTTTATATACTTTGTTCTGGAGTTTTGCCTATAATATTGTTTATTTAGTAAATTTTTTTGAGTGCATGCTATGTACAAAGAAAGTCCTGCATTAGAACCTGTTGGAAATTCAAAGATGAATAAGCTCAGAAAAGCTTATGTGTAATTAAAAACATGAAGGAATGAACAATGGCTTGGTGGGGCAAGGAGAAAAAACAAAAGAGCAACAAGAATAGTCCTTAGTGGGAATGGAATGCTGAAACTAGCCCACCTGCAAAGTTCTAAATGGAAACCTTTAGAAGTCATCATGGTGGTATGATCCATGTTAGACTTTCTTCAGAAGGATGGGAAGCATGCAGTTGACTGATAGGTTTTTTTTTTTTGAGTTGGAATCTCACTCTGTCACCCAGGCTGGAGTGCAGTGGTGCGCTTATGGCCACCGTAGCCTCGACTGGCTGGGCTTAGGCGATCCTTCCATCTCAGCCTTCCAAGTTGCTGGAACTACAGGCATGAGCTATCCTGCCCAGCTAATTTTTTTTTTTTATTTGTTGTAGAGATGAGGTCTTACCAAGTTGTCTAGGCTGGTCTTGAATCCCCAGGCTCAGGCAATCCGCTCGCCTCTGCCTCCCAAAGTGCTGGGATTACAGGCTTAAGCCATCGCACCTGGCCAACTGACAGTTTTAAATCCTACCTCAATACCTTGCTGGAGTGCCTTCCTGAGTTTGAGGTGAAGGAAGCAAGTTGCTTGACAGAATTTGAAGTCTTTTAAAAAAGATGTTAGTGGCCAAGCTCGGTGGCTCAGCCCGTAATCCTAGTACTTTGGGAGGCCGAGGCGAGTGGATTGTCTGAGCCCGTGGGTTTGAGACCAGCCTGGGCAACCTGGTGAGACCTCATCTCTACAATAAATAAAAACTTAGCTGGGCGTGGTAGCGCACGCCTGTAGTTCCAGCTACTTGGAAGGCTGAGGTGGAAGGATCGCCGGAGCCCAGCAGGTCGAGGCTGCGGTGGCCGGGAACGGCCACTGCACTGCAGTCTGGGAGACAGAGTGAGACTCCAACTCAAAAAAAAAAAAAAAAAAAATTGTAGAAGTACAGTAGTAACGTGTAGAGTATTTAGAACCTAGTAAAAAGAAAAAAATTGCTGATGTGATTTTTGTTTGCTATAATTTCTTTTTTACTTTCATACGTTTTAACATTTTGGTGTAGTTATAGCTTTGTCATGCATATTAGCATATCTGATACTATTAAAGTCTTCATACTCACTATTTGAAGTCAGTTAATTTTTAAATAGAAACATATGCATTGTAAATTCAAAAGACACAACAAGGTACAAAAAGGTGAAAATAAGTCTTCCTCCTACCTTCTCTTCTCTCCGTAGAACCAATGGCTGCTACCAGCTTGTAGTCTATATTCATCTCTTATAATGGTGCATTTTTCAGACTGTGGGTCATAATCCATTAGTGGGTCAAGAAATCATTTTAGAGAATCTCTGTGAGCTTTGTTCATTTTTTAAATGAAGTAGATTAGGATTACAAATAGAGTGCATCACACATAGTAAAGATAAGTATTGTTTTGAGAAACCTTTTTGGCTCAGATTTTTATACACACTTACACATACACACGCACCTTCTCACACTTGCACACACTGGATGACAATATAAAATGTATATTTTTACTGTGGTTTGTGGTAAAAGAAAACACTTGAAAATGATGAATCTAGCAATGGAGATTGTTTTTATTTTTTATTGTTATAAATTATACCAGGAATATGCATTTATTCCTCATACTTAGTTAGGTATTTTCTCTTAGGATACTCTCCCAGCGTGAGGCCACTGAGTCAAAGGATATGATAAGATTAATGGATAAACTACTTTTCAAAAGCTATACCTGTTTACTATTTGATAAATGTCAACTGTGCCTTGTTCAGCATAGGTTATTTTTATTTTAACACAGACTTTTTCCTGTGGTTGATATATGTGTTTTGTTTTTTGTTAACAAAAAGGGATGATTTATTACTTTACCCTCTCAAGTAACATAAAGTGAACATTTCCTTATATTACTGAATATTATTATACAGCAGTGATTCTCATTCTGGGAGCAACTTTTCTTGGTGTAGGATATTTAGAGGACTACTTCAGTGCTTCCCAAGGTTTATTCATTCTTACCTACCTTCTTGATTTTTCTTACAACCATGTACTGCATATACTTTTATTTATTTATTTTTAAATTGGCTTTTTAAAAACTTTTTTTTTGAGTTGGAGTCTTACTCCGTCGCCCAGGCTGGAGTGCAGTGGCATGCTCATGGCCACCCCAGCATCGACCTGCCAGCGATCCCTCCGCTTCAGCCTTCCAAGTAGCTGAAACTACAGGCATACACTACCACGCCTGGCTAATCTTTTTGATTTATTATAGAGATGAGGTCTCACCAAGTTGCCCAGGCTGGTCTCAAACCCGTGGGCTCAGGCAATCCACTCGCCTTGGCCTCCCAAAGTGCTGGGATTACAGACTGAGCCACTGAGCCTGGCCAATTTTTTTTTTTTTTTTTTGAGACAGTCTCACCCTGTTGCCCAGACTGGAGTGCAGTTGCACGCTCATGGCCACTGCAGCCTGGGCCTGCTGGGCTCAGGCGATCCTTCCGCCTCAGCCTTCCAAGTAGCTGGAACTACAGGCATGCACCACCACACCCGACTAAATTTTTGATTTATTGTAGAGATGAGAGGTCTTGCCATGTTGCTCAGGCTGGTCTCGAACCCCTGAGCTCAAGTAATCCTCTCTCCTTGCACACTTTTTGTTGAAATAATTTTAGACTTACAGGAAAATGGCAAAGACAGTACAAGTTCCCCTCATCTTCTGTAACTATGATACAATTATAAAACCTAACACATTAACATTGATATAGACTTAATTTGGATTCCATTAGTTTTTCCCATTAAACTGTTTTTCTTTTTTTTAACAACTTTTTTTTTTTGCTAAAACTAATTTTTAAAAAAATTATTTTATTTTAAATACGTCGGGTACAATTCAGGGCTAGGTATACAAATGTTCATTATGCAGGTACCCTTGTTGATGAGGTATGCCCCTCCCTTCCCTGGCAATTTCCCACTACTGCCAATCCCTTTCTTATAGTATTTTGATAGTTGTTCAAGGTCCACTTATGAGTGAGAACATATGGTACTCTGTTCTTTGTTTCTGTAATAGATCACTCAGTATTATAGCCTCTAAGTTCATCCAAGTTGCTGCGAAGTTCATAATTTTGTCCTTCTTTATGGCTGCATAATAGTCCATTGTGTATACGTACCACATTTTTAAAATCTAGTCCTCTTTTGATGGGCAGTACGGTAGGTTCCATGTTTTTGCAATTGTAAATAATGCTGTAATAAGCATGCGTGTGCAGGTATCTTTTTCATAGAGTGGTTTGAGTTCCTCCAGGTATATTCCCAGTAGGGGGATTGCGAGTTGTATGGGAGGTCGATTTTTAGATCTTTTAGGAATCACCACACTGTTTTCCATAGAGGCTGTACTAGTTTACACTCCCACCGACAGTGTAGAAGTGTTCCCTTTTTGCCGCATCCTCTCCAACATCTGTTGTTTTTTGAATTATTGATGATGGCCATCCTGACTGGAGTTAGGTGGTATCTCAGTGTGGTTTTGATTTGTATTTCTTTGATGACTAGTGAGGCTGAGCATTTTTTCATGTATCTGTTGGCGGCTCGTATGTCTTCTTTTGAGAAGCGTCTATTCATATCTTTTGCCCGCTTTGTGATGGAGCTGTTTGTTTTTTTCTTTTTGGCACATTTGAGTTCCTTGTAGATCCTAGATGTTATTAAGCCTTTGTCAGATATACAGTTGGCAAATATTTTTTCTCAGTCTGTGGGCTGTCTCCCCGCTCTCTCAATGGTTTCTTTGGCTTTGCAGAAGCTTGTCAGTTTGATGAGGTCCCACTTGTCTCTCTTATCTCTTATGGTATGGGCACTTGGGGTTTTGATCAGGAATTGGTTGCCAGTTCTAATTTCCATAAGGGTGTCTTCTGCATTTTCTAAGGTTCTTATTGTTTGAGGTTTTACGTTTAGGTCTTTGATCCATTTAGAGTTGATTTTTGTGTATGGCGATAGGTAGGGGTCTTCTGCATGTGATCAGTCAGTTTTCCCAGCACCATCTACTGGGTTCTCCTTTTCCCCGGTGGTTGGTGGTGGAAGCTTTGTCAAAGATGAGTTGGTTGAGAAATTGAGGTTTTGCTTCTGGAATCTCTATTTTGTTCCCTTGGTCTCTATGCCTGTTCTTGTACCAATACCAGGCTGTGTTGATTACTGTAGCTTTATAATAAAACTTAAAGTCTGGGAAGGTGATACCTTCCGTTTTTTGTTTTTTTTTTTTTGTGGTCTCACCAAGTTGCCCAGCTTGGTCTTGAAGTCTTCTCGCCTCCACCTCCCACAGTGCTGGGATTATAGGTGTGAGCTACTGTACCTGGCCCTGGTCAGGTATTTTGTAGAGTGTCCCTCAAGTTGGCTTTGCTTAATGTTTGGACATAATTAGATTGAGTCTATGGATTTTTGGAGAGAGCACCACAGAGGCGAAATGTCCTTCTCAGTGCATCATATCTGGTGTAAATGATGTCAATATGTCTTTACTGGTAGCGTTATCATTAATCACTTGATTAAGGTGCTGTCTGCCAATTTCTCCACTGTGAGGTTAACTATTTTTGCCTTTGTAGTTAATAAATATTCTGGGAGAGAGAATTTGAAGCTATATAAATATCTTATTTCTCCTTAAACTTTATCCATTACAAAATAAAACTAAAAGCAAACAAAACACATACCTTCTTTGGTATTGGTCCAATCAATGAGATCAGACATAATGGGCGAATAGCTGGCTATCTCTGTGCTTATGCACATTAAGATAAATAGTACTAAAAATTTAAGAAATGTTTTTTCATATAACACTTATAATAATCTTATATACATATCACGCGTTGGAAATTCTGGACTACTCTGAGGTGCTAAGCGCCAAATGGTTTAGATTCTGTGATGACATTAATGATGGCCGTATTATTTGGATTGATTAGTTGGTTGGTTGGTTTTATTTGTTCATTCACTAAAAATTTATTAATTATATTTGGTACAGAGCCCTAAACTAGGATTCCGAGTTAAGACTTAGTTCTTAGTCTCGAAAGACTATTACAGCCTAGCAAGAGAATTAAGCCATATAAGTCTTGGTACACTGAAATAAAAGGAAGTGAGGTATGATTGACACTGGAGTGCTAGACTGAGTGAAGGTTACTGGGAGTAAGGGTAGAGAATCAGTCTAGCCAGGGAGAATTAGGGGAGCTAGGATGGAGGAAGTGACAAGATCTGGGCTCACACTTCCCACAGCATTGCCCGGATCTTGTTCTGAGGGGTACTTCTTTCCCAGGCTAACGATATTTTCTGGTTAGATCGTGAAAAAACAGTTTCAGTCCACATTCCTCTTACCCTCCCATCTCTTTCCCTCCACTTTGTACCCTACCTTCCCCGTAAGTTAGTCCTAACAGGTTAAGATTGTGGTTGAACTTGGAGTTCAAAGCCAGGTAAGCCTGAAAAGCGTATTCTGGAAAGGTAAAATGGTGCTTTACAGTAGGTCTCTAGGATATTGCCTTCTTGGTCCAGTCTTTCCTAGCTTCAAGGTTGTATTTATGTCGCCCAGTGTTAAAATGCTCAGACTTAAAAGAGGGACAATGGTCAGAGGCCTGTGGGTTTGAGAGATTTCAGAAAATTGGCTTCTATATGAACTTTATGACAGATATTCCAAGAGACTGGATGAAGCCATGAACTTCTGTATCCTGGCGATCTGAACCCCGAGCTTCATATGGAGGGCTGTGAGCAGAGTGGAGGTGAACTGAGGCTGGATGGCTGGCAGGCTGAAGGAGAGCCTTCAACTCCGCATGAGGAGCTGCCTCACGACAGAGCTGTGGGATTTAGGATAATTACAGGCTGATCTCCACACTTCTCTAGTTCAGAGGTTAGGTTCAGGAGTGGGGTGGTGGTGGGAGAGGCAGGAAGTTTAGGGCAGGAGTAAGGACCTGGGAGAATTTTCTATCATAAAACACAAGCTGAGGACTTGAGCATGGAACGGGCACGTCTCTGTTTTCCTAGGAAGGGTATGCAAGCAAAGTATGTGTGGCAGTGGCCAACACACCAGAGGGCCTACCAGATGTGGCTCCCAGGTAGACGGGGGCTGGGATTGCCATCTGGAGGGAAATAATATGAAGAATCCAAGCAGAGACTGCTTGATTTGCAGTAGACAGGTTGTCCTCCAAGAGCACATAGATTTTGTTAGGTCTTCTCTTTGTAAAGGCAGCTTTGTCTCAAACTGATGACTAAGAGTGAGTCCTTGGCAGAGCCTCCATCTTCTTCCAGGCACTAACCAGACCATTTCCTCATCCCCTCATAAAGGTGCATTGGGTACCTTTCTTCTCTCTCAAGCCTTCCTTAGCAGGAAGACTGAATCTCCCATTTTTTTTTTCTCTAGGAAAGGCTGCCTTTTATTTTTTAATTTATTTATTTATTTATTGTAGAGATGAGTTCTTGCAAAGTTGCCTGGGCTGGTCTCGAACCCGCGGGCTCAGGCAAACCACTTGCCTCGGCCTCCCAAAGTGCTGGGATTACATACAGGCTGAGCCACCGAGCCCAGCCTCCTTTAACTTTTCAAATACTACTTTGAGATAAGTACTTCAGCTGCCTCACTTTACAATGAGGAAACTGAGACACAGTGAAGCTACTTAACTTACTCAAAGTCACAGAGCTAGTATGAGGAGGAGTTAGGATTTGTACCCAACCACATTGAGTATAGAAATTACTTCCCAAGTTCTGGTAACTAAAAATTAAGACCAGGGAGAACAGGATTCAAGTGCTCACTCCAGTCAGAATAAAATGAGTTTGATGTAATTAAGTACCATAAATATACAAGGCATTATTATTTTAACACCATGATAAACAGCATAAAAACTGTAAATGCTTCACTGTCTCTATCATTCTACATATTCTTGGTAATAGGTAAAAGACAAGTTTTTCCTGGCTTTATTCTTCATCTATTCAAGAAATGTAATACAGTGACCGACCCAGGTCATTCAACATTCAATCCTCCTGGCAATGCTTAAAGTACGAACTCAGCCTCCACTGCTCCTTGAACACAGTCTTTTGGAGAAGAACAAGCATGTGATGTGTTACAGTACATCAAGCCCATGAAGGATCATATTATTTCACTGACAATATGCACCTAGCAAGCTTCTAATCAACACAAAAGCTAAACACAACTAAGGAATTGAGTGTAAATGATACACTTATGCACAGTTCATTTACTAAGTGCCTACTAAGTGCTATGTTAAAAGAATGAGAAGTGCTTCCTGCCCTCTAAGAGATATAGTAGGAAACATCAGACATAGAGAAATGTCTGGGGTCAATCAAAAGAAATGTTTTAGTCATGTTCCAGCAGAACACAGAGAAAAAGGAGATGGTTGTAGTTGGGAGATGAAGGGACACATACAAGAGAAGTTAGCATTTGAACAAGGTCTAGGATGAAGGTGGAGTTTGGATATACAGAGATGTAGCAAGGACGATATCCCAGGTGAAGTCATGAAGAGGCACATAAAGTATGTTGTCAACAATTCAGCATCTTTCCTTTCAGGTAAATATGAATGTAAATAACCTTCAGCCCTTATGTCCCTCTATGTTCTTTTTTGTTTGTTTCACTGACTGTGCTGTACATAAAGATGTCAGTAATATTTTAGGGAAGGTGAGGAATTGTCTGCTGGTAACGTCAACCCATGTATGAGGGTCGGTGGGGGAAGCTATCTGTAGATCACCCAGGCAGGACCCTGGCCCAGCAGGTTAGCTGTTCCACACTTGGGCAAACGTTACTCACTGCAATGTATGCTTCTTGCTGCCGATCTTAAAAAGTGATTGCTTTTATGAGAGGCTAAAGAAAATGAGGATCAAAGTGGCTGTTTCTGATGCTAATGACTCAATACTCAGAGGAAGGCCCAGGGTGGAGAGATAGCAGGGCCCTGGAGTTTTGCCACAAGGGCTCTGCTGACACATGAGGGGTGAGCTTCATGATGAAAGCAGGGTTTTGCGCAGGTTCCATAGAGTTATGAAAAGTGTTTTTTTTTTAAGTGCTGTCTTGACACAAAAGTTTAGCTGTGAGTTTCCAGGAGTAGTTTTCATCTACTCCTTAGGCACCTACGTTGCAGTGAACGCAGGGCACCAGCACACAAAGCCAGCATTATCATAAAAGACAGACTGAAAGAACTCAATGTGCTTTACTGTCTCTGTCACTTAATCCACAATCTTAGATAGTAACCAGGAGTCAAGATCCTTTCCCAACAAGAAAAGTATATAGAAAATAAGACCAGAGCAGCCTGACTGTTAATGAGTTATAGGTTCCTCTTTGCCATCAACCTGCTGGGTGCTGTTTAGATAATCATGCCACCTCTCTGGGCCCAGTTTCCTCAAATAGGCATTATCACCTTTGATCTTCTAAGACATATGTTTCTTGCAGCAAACAAATGGAGCAAGAGGAAATAATACTACTCAAGTAATTTGTGAGTGACAATATGAACAAAGGAGACACAATCCATCGTCATCTTCATCATCCTCCTTGTCATCATTACAGCTAAAATTTATTGAGTCAAAACTCACTCCAGCTGCTTCAGACATACCTCATCCCTCCCTGCATCCTGATTAGGCAGTTATTTTTAGTGCCCTCACTTAGTGATAAGGACATGGAAACACAGAGGTATAAATAGAGCACTCAAGGTATTGCAGCCAGGATTCAAGCATGACTCCATAGTCCGTGGCCTTACCCACTATGCCGTGTGTGGTATAAAAAGTATGGCATTGCTAATAACAATTTGTTTTCCCTTCTCGACTTTCCAAACTTTGACTATGTTGTTATATGGTATTCATAACTAAAAATGAAAAAAAAAATCTAATTGTATTTACTGAGCAGGCACAAGGTGGCAGATATTGCATTAGTGAGCACTTTGATTTTAAAGGTAAGGATAAACTTAGAAATGTAAAATACCCCATGGCACAGTAGCTTAAACTGACATGAAGGCAGAGCTGATATGGTTTCTCTCTAGGGAAAGATATGGACAGAAGCATCTTAAAGGAGAAGGAGAGAGTCTTAGGTGAAGATAAAAACAGTGATGAGAGGTAACCATAATAACCTACTTAAAATGTATAGGCATTATACTAAATGAAAGTTCTAAAAGCTACATACACTCATAATATTGTTTACCTTCTACAAATAAAGAAACAGAGGCCCATGAAAGTTGAAAGTTAAGTCTTCTGCTAAAGTCTAACAGGTAGTACAGGTAGAGCAAGAATCAACTCGAAGTCTGTCTGACTCCAGTATTTGTGTTTTTTACCTAACTACCGCTGAAAGAGGGAAAGTGACATGAAAGGAGAGAAAGCTTTGACTATTTTCTCATTTTACCTGGTTCTGATGACAGGGATTTTGGTAAGTATTTATAGAACCAATCTACATTTTGCACAGCTATTTATCATCCTTTAAAATGTGTTCTTGCTTGTGCTCAAAGGGAACACCGAAATTAGGCCAACCTCTCCATTCCAACTTGTAGATTAAAGGAGCATGGAATTTTTTTTTAAATTGTTATTTTGGGCATTAGAAACAATAGAGGTAAAACTAGGAAATAAATAAGAACTTTTCTTTAAATAAGTGAAGCAGACCCTTTGAAGTAACATACTCTTTTCACTTTTCACTTCCACAGATACTTCATACTAGCATTACTATGGCAAACACAGAAGTTTACACATTTAGGTTTACCAAGCCCTAATTCCCAAAGGAAAAGCCTAACTCAAAGCAAACAGCAGGGAGATATGATCATGAGAATGGGATGTCATGTATTATAACTAACTCTGCACTCAGAAGCCAGAGAACTAGGATGTAAGCCCCACGTCTGCCACATACTAGTCATATGACCTAGCATTTGTCACATAAACTCTCTAAATCTCACCTGCCTATTCTGGACTGGGTGAATGCTATCTATATTTTATAAGATGAGCATGTGAAGATGGCAGCTCTTGAGAACATTATGCAAATCCTTAAGAGTTTGTCAAATATAAATATTGACAGTATCTTGACTGGAAGACATTTAATATGGAATAGGTTTATCTTGTGATCAACATCAGGGGAACAGACATAGTGATTTCATAGGTCAGAGCAGTTTATCAGTTTTAAAAAGCCCATTCTACATGTCCTAAGGTCACTCGGTAAGCCAAAAAATGAGCTCAGAACTCCAGATATACCATCATATGTTAACTAGACAAAAAATTACTAACATTTATCTCACAATTCCTCTGATACAATAGCAAACCTCTTACAAACAGATGGCATAATGAACTATATGACTCTGGGCAAGTCACTTCACTTCTATGGGTCTCGTTCTTACCACCCCATACCTGTGATTCAATAAATATAGTAAAGGTACTAATTCCTACCATATGGACCTCAGAGGGACTATTTAGAAAAGAGTGAGGAGTGAGATAATGAACTGTGAAAATTCTCTGAAAACAATGAAATGTCAAACAAACCTGGAGGACATTATGTTAGGTGAAAGGAGCCAGGCACAGAAAGACAAATGTGGCATGATCTCATTCATATGTGGAATCTAAAAAAGTTGATCTCATGGAAATAGAGAGTCCAATAGTGGTTAACACCTCCTCTGTAAGCCACTGTGAGGACTCCATCACTTGCAAATACAACTGATTACACAAGCACAAGCAAATCAACTTCTCCTGCCAAGATTTGTTGCCCTTGGTGAAATAATAGCATTTTGGCCAGAGAGGAAATTTCATCATTTTCCTTTGACTTTGGTTCTGACTTTTGCAAGACGCATGCCTGGAATTCAGAGTTCAGAAACTAGCCCTGGCCCAGATTGCAAGTTTATAGCATGGAGTGACTTGATCACTTACTGAGCTGAGAAGAGATCGGCTAGCTACCAAAGCTGGTGCTCAAAGGCACCAGACACAGGCTCTCCGGCCAGCCAGGCAGCAGAAGTGTCCTGAGTGCCTACCATGTCTCAGAACTGTGATAGAGAACAGTACATACTGCTGTGTCCATCACATCTCATCTTTCTCTCATTTAACCTTTTCCTCATGAGGTAGGTGTTATTAGCCTTGCTTTACAGATCAGTTAGCTGATGTGAATACAGTAAAAAATAATAAAGCTGAGATGGTAATCCAGGTTTAACTCTGAAACTTATGCTCTTTTTCAGATGAACAAAAGTGCCTGCCCTCCAGGAGCTCATAATCTAGTGGGAAAGTCAGAAAGGCAACTCAATAGACTGTGAGCTCCTTGAGGGCAAGGACCATTTAAAATTTTTGTCTTGTATCTTCAGCACCAAGGATGGCATCTGCCATGCAAAAGACACTTAATAATGCTTGCTGAATAAATAAGCCACATTAAGATGTTTTCCTTCACAAAATACCAATCTCATTTTATCATTCCTCTGTTCTCACACACCTCTTCAGGCTCTTCTTTGCCAATCCCCTGAGTATAACTTAGAAAGTTCTTGACAGTCCTGCCTTCATAGTCTCTTCTTCCATGATTCCCTTCCACATCCTCTGTGTACCACCTCTGTCCTCCAACTATCTTGGCATATAGGTGGGGTTCAACAAGTGTTTATTGAATCAACAAACAAATCCAGGAAGGGATATATCTGCATAATATCAGAGACTTGAATATAATGCCTTGTGAGTATCAAGGGTAGATTTATCCAAATAAAGGCATCAGGAAAGCTTTACAGAAGACAAGGCAATTGATTTGAGTCACTTAACTCTAAAATCTGAAAGGTTAGATGACATTGCATGGGGAAAATTCAGTCCTCTTTTACTATTAATTAGGCAATGACATCATAACAAAATATTCTTCTTTAAGTCAGAATATGAGCGATGCCAAATTCCACCTTCTCCTGAAGGATATGGGTTTAGGCCAAAAGCCCATCATATAGATTATTATTTTTCTCCTCCCAAGTACTTAGGAAAAATTAAGTCTCATTTGGCATGCAGTGGCTCTCAGCAAGGTCATGGTTCTTATGCAGTGGTGCCTGGGGCAGTTAAGGTAAGAACTATGTTTTCAAAAAGAAGAAATTCCAGACATCCTTAAAAATAGTACATCTGGTTAGCCAGGATGGCATGGGAATATTCAGGGATTTGGTTAAAAAATCAGCATGGGTCAGTACAAACATGGGGGACACTCCATAGTTAGCCCTTCCATCATTGAACTCAGCATTAGGATAGACTAGTGTACTAGATGAGACAAGAAACCACACGGGGAGACCTCAGGCATCACTTGGTTTGCTGATCTGAAAAATGAGACAGCTGAAATGGACATAGATGATCTCCCATAACTTGGAAACTGGGAAAGAGAGAGCATAGAGGAGAGAGAGAAGCTGCGAACAGGTGTCTATATTTAAAGATTCATATGAAAGCCATAGAATACCTTTATTTTTTGACAGCAAGCAAAGCTAACCATTCTCTGTCCTTTCAGAGAGCCTGACATCGAGGCTCTCAGTACATTTATTTCACCTGAGTATACATATACCAGGTGCCTTTGCTTTTCCAAAGCTAAAGTCTTAAAGCCCTTGCCTAATATCTGTCTGAAGATTAGAAGCAGCTTTTACATCCTTGATGTTGAAGTCCCTCATTTTTTTTGTAGTGCCTGCAAATGCCACATTGAGATAACAAACATAGTGGAAGCAGAACTTCAATGAGACACACACTTGTTGAGGCCTTGTTTTATGTGGATTCTTCCCATGGTCACTGTCAGATCTTTCTCAAGTCCTCCCTCAGCTTGTCTATCCTCTATCTAATCCAGAGGTTCTTAATCTTGGCTGCTCATCAGAATCACTTGGGAAGACCAAGTGACCCACAAGACCAATTAATTCAGTATCTCTGGGGGTGAGGCTCAGGAAATTATGTGGTTAGAACAATCCACAGATATTTCTAGGTGACTGGGGACAAGAACAACTGCTAGTTAAACACTGGAAGTCACATATTATGTTAATGCTCTCATTTGTACTGTCTGGCATTTTTGGGGGGTATGGCCCATCTACCCAACATCCATAATGCCCATTAGATTTTTCCCCAGAAACAGTTATCAGGTTAAGAGTTGCAAGAGGGCATGTGGGGACAAATTAAAGCCACCCACCTTAGTTTGAAGGAACCTGAACTTTGCCTTTTCTTTATTGTCATTGCCTTTGCTATAGGCTTGCATCTACATAAAACTAAATCAGTTATAGGACAAGCCATGTGCTTTGATTAGTAGGAGTCATCATCAATACTTCATTATATTATTGGTAGTATTAATGGTTATATTTATTGGATACTTATTTTGTGCAGGGTTCTAGGCTAAGTATTTTACATGGATTATTAACATTTAATAATCTGAAAATCCCTGTGAGGCAAGTGCTATTATTATCCCTATTACACAGATTAGGAAATCTAGGATTAATGAGGTGACCAAGCCATGACACCACTCTGGCCTAAGGCTGCCTGCCTTCAAAGCCTGTCCTCATACACATTTAGCCAGAGCAGTGCCTTGACTATATGACTGTCTTCACCATGATGGAGGAAAAAAATCAAGGATTTCAATATAGCAACACCACTTTATAGGAAGGAATAAATCAGAAATTATTTTCTTGAAGAAAAGTAGAGAAGGTTGTTCAAGGAAAGAATAAATATATCCAACTTGGGATTTATTATCTCTAATGGGACACAAAGTTGTGCTAAAGCAAAGGGGTTGAATTTGGGAGATATCCTTCATCAATAAAGGTGAATAGTTCCCAGGGACATAGTCAAGCTTGCTCAGCTGTCCTTATGCATTTGAGAGTGTTCTCTCAAGACAACAAGTTTAGCAGCTTTCTGACCTCAAATTGAGGGTGGAGGGGACACAAGACGTACTCTTTGTGCCACACTTGTCTCAGACCTTTAACTGCCTAGTGGCCCACGTAGACAAATTAGGTGAGGTATGAGGGGAGACCCCCAAAACTCCAGTATTTGTTTATAAAAAAATATTTATTTTACATGTTTAAACTTCAGTTACCTTCAAACTACTATGTTTCATGCAATACACCCATCGAGATGCTTTTTCCACCACTCAAAAAAGTTTTTGAACTCATCAATTTTGATTCATTTTAGTGCTTCTGTCATTTTTTGTTTCAATTCTTCCACATGGGCAAAAGGTTTCTCTTTGAGGACTTTTTTCATTCAAGAAAACAAAAAAAAGTCACTTGGGATGAGATCAGCTGGATAGGGAGGGTGGGGCATGGGGGGGTCATGCCATTTTTGGTCAAAAACTGCCAAACACTCAGAGCCGTGTGGGCAGGTGGGCTCGTAAATCACCTGTCATTAAATGGGCCAACATGTTGAAACAATCTCCAAAAAAAATTCACCAAAGCTGAACGCAGCCTCTCACAACAATGCTGGCTGGTACACTGATACATATGGGTTCTTAGAACACTATAGTGAGAGAAACCTATACTATAAGGGACCCATCCTCCAAAAGATAATTCAGGGTTTTTTGGGTCCCTCTTGTATATAGATTCTTTGACAGGACTCTGAAAACCCCTCAGATTTTGGTACTAAACTTTGTTTTCAATCCTATCTTTTGCTTACCTGCACTCCCTATTCCAGACCAGTCCACATACTATTTTCTCAACACAACCACAGAGACAGTTTTCTACCCCAAAATCATCACTCATATTATATGCACTGCTGTGAATGCCAATGGCTGGTAATTCCCAAACAACCTCTGCAGGCTCAGTCCTACTAGCTTTCAGATCCTAGTTCAAATGTCTTGTTCATGAATCCATTGGACCCAAAGCAATTTATTACCTCTCTTGCTGCCTCAGAGTACAGCTTAGTGGTAAAGAACACAGACACAAGAGCCGACTACTATTGACTGTGTGTCCTTGGGGAGATTACTTACCCTCTCTGTGCCTCAGCTTTCTCATTGTAAAATGGAGATAATCATAGTACTCACAAAGGGCTGTTTTAAGAATGACATGGGTTAGTAAAGCACACGGGACAGTGCTTGACATGTAAGTACTTGATAAATAAAATAAAACCTTTCTCTTCTGAGGCATTGATTACTGACTAGCCAGTAGTATAGTTATATGCTTTTAGCACATTATGAGGACTCTTAAAAATGTTTGTTTCATCAATTCTGCAAATTAAATACCAAAGAAAGAGCTATTGGCTAAGTTTGAACACTGTCATTATCCTATACTTCATGTTCCTAATAGCACATAGAGAGCACTGGTAAAAAGAAACTTTTGTTTTCCTTTCAGTGTTGTATAATTTTGGTCTCATATTGACAAGCCTCAGGGAATAAAATATGTATTTACATAAAAATTTTTGGTAATGGCATCTTGAAAAGTAATTAAATGAAACAACAGATTCTATTTGCTGAGGGCTCCCAGTCTCTAACACTAGGTATGTGACAATGTGCTGATATGAGACCTGGAAAGCCCTCCCCATCAAGTGTTTATCCATGAGCCACCGGTAAAGGACCTGGCTCACGTATGACTTCTGAAATACAGAAAGATCTTTGGAACATGAAATAACCTAACAGGCTTTAGATTCACTGGTATAACTTCATGAACAAGGTGAACATAGGAGTTTTATAATATTAAAAAAGCATAGCTTCTTTTCCTTCTGTCAGCTTTTTTTTTTTTTTTTAGTTGGAGTCTCACACTGTCACCCAGACTGGAGTGCAGTGGCCGCTCTCGGCCACCGCAGCCTCGACCTGCTGGGCTCCAGTGATCCTTTCACCTCAGCCTTCTGAGTAGCCGGAACTACAGGCGCGCGCTACCACACCCGGCTAATTTATTTGATTTATTGTAGAGATGAGGTTTCGCCTGCCCAGGCGGGTCTCGAACCCGCGGGCTCAGGCAATCCACTCACCTCAGTCTCCCAAGGCGCGGGATTACAGGCTGAGCCACCGAGCCCGGCTCTTCTGTCAGCTTTTACTCCCCATAATGTTTGAGAGGGAATTTAGCAGCTAAAAACGTGAAGGAAATTTTAGAAACCATCAAGGTTAGAGGTTCTCAACCTGTTGTCCACAGAACTTGGTGCATCCATGATATCTGCTTAATGGTACTTCAGGGATTTATTTCAAAATTTTAAAAACCTAAAAATATACAAACATTTAGCTGGGATTAGACTGTTTATTGACCATAGACCAACTCAGTGCAGTGAGAATGGTTATGTCATTTTTGATTGGCCAATGTGTATGTGCCTTGGAATATTAAAACTTGAAAAAGGAGTGCATATTTATTTAATACTGCAGAATATTCAGCACAGTGAGTTCAAATTTAAAAATAATAACATGAGGTTCTCTTGTTCATGAAAAGATTCAGGCTGAGATTAAAATGATACCCCACAACTCAGGTTTCCCAGTGTCAACTACATCATAGGTGACTGGAAGGTCTTTGCAGGGATGTTTGCGGGCCTGGGCTTATATTGTATGTTTAATGTCTTTACCTCTAGAGAATAAGTTTTTTTGACCCTCCCACTGTGCACTTACACTGCTTTCTTATTATATAGTAGGCCATACATGTATAGACAACTAGACACATACAAATCAAACATATACCACTCTCTCCACCCCCTCAACTGACTCTGATTTCCAAATGAAACACTCATTTTTATAAACTTTTTTAAAAAACACACTTAAAGGGGTTTTGCTTCATTTGGGACTCTGTGCCTTTCTGGCAATTTAGGAAATAATCAGCGTACATAGTCAAAAATCTAGGCAAGTGAGGGAAATGGACAGAGCAGCTGTCATAAACTGTTTCCCTAGGAAACCAGGGAAAAAGCAGAATTTTAACCAAATATAGAGCTGGCCGTCAAAATGTGAAAATAGAAACTTAAAATTGTGGATTAGTGGGAAACCCCAATAGTCCACCTCAGCAAACCATGTAGAGGAGGCCAAATGAGTACTTCCTCAAAAGATAATTCCCGTAAAAGCAACACACATGGTTCTCCAGAGCATCTCCTGAGTCATTTATGAGAAAGGAAAGGGGGAAAAAATGAGCCCTACTACCACTGAGAAACCCAAGTCCATGGCCTACAACCTGACTCACAGTCAAATGGAGAACTAGACTTGTGAATTTGTATAGACATTTCTTTACCTCATTATGCTTCATATAAATGAATCTAAAAATAGGCCTTGGAGAGTTCCTGGGTTACTCACTGCCATTGCCAGAGTCTGTAACATAATACGTGACTTAAGATCCCCTTTATACAGTTTTTCACTGACTCATTCCTACCCACAAGGACTTTAGATGAAAACTTAATGCCAGCTATCCCTTGTACCTGAATTTTGGATTCCATAACACTGTATACTTTATTCTCCTTTGTAGTCACCCTGTTTGCTTGTTTGTTTTGAGTTGGGGGTCTCACTATGTCACCCAGGCTGGAGTGCAATGGCATACATCACAGCTTTCTGCAGCCTCAACCTCCTGGGCTCAGGTTATCCTTCTACCTCAGCATCCCAAGAAGCAGAGACTATAGGCATGTGTCACTATCTCTGGCTATTTTTAAAATTTTGTTTGTGACATGGGTCTTGCTACATTGCCTAGTCTGGTCTAAACCCCTGGTCACAAACAATCCTTCTCCCTTAGGCTTCCAAGGTGCTGGGATTACAGGCATGAGCCACCATGACCAGCCCATCTTGTTTTAAAATAAAAGAAAAAAGAGAGGTGCCTGAGAATAGAAAGTAGAAAATGACTGTTGCTTTGCCTGTATTATGCTGTCAGATATGATATACATGACACCCTGGTTTCCTCTGCACTTTAGGGCCTTATGAGCTGCCCTTTCTGGCTGATATGTATGTGCCAAATCTGTCTTCAATGATGGGGAGAGACTGCATGTGGTGCTTGGCTTCTGTTTCAGTAAAAAAATTTAAAAAAAATTAAAAAAAAAAAGGTTTCATTTGAATTTCAATATGATTACTGACATACTTGGACATTCAGTACAACTTAGTAATTTTCATGGGGCTTGCTTGCCAATATGGCCACAATTAGGGTGAATATACACTTTTTACAACAGTGAAGCCTAGTCCTACTCCTGAAATGTCTATTCTCCCACTTCCCTCAAGTCCTATGCATTTGCCAAGGTAACCATAACAAATACCACTGCATGTTGCTTGGCTTGACTAAGCAACAGCCCTGATAGGACCTGTGATGTTCAGTGTAGGGAGAGGCTACAAAAGGAATTAACAAGAGACTGAAAAAGTACAAGGTGAGAGCTGTGGTGTGGTGTGTGTGTGCGCATGTGTGTATGTGTACTGACACATATGCTAATAAAGGCAAAAGGATGGAAAAGAAAGGCTTTTCCTTCTAAAAATCACACAATCTGTGTTACCATTGGATTGAAAAGTCAGTAATTTCTTGCATATGCATCATGAATTTAAATTTGGAAACAATTTTTCTTTGTGTGACATTTCTTGCTTTGCTATTAATACAGCAATTTCCCAGAAGACTGAAAGAACATGGAAATAGAAAACCTGAATTCAAGTTTTAGCTTGGCCAATAACTAGCTATACAACCTTGAGCGCATCTCAAGGCCTCAGTTTTGCTATCTGTAAAAAAGGAAGATGTAGTATGGACACAGTATTATTGTGAAGACCAATTGAGGCAATATCATCATTCATTCATCTATCACATTTTTATTGAGTTCTTCCTCCTTTCCAGGTACTGATCAAGGAAATGGGGATACAGCAGTGAACACAACAAAGTTTCTACCTTCATAGAATTTTTATTTGCATGTGTGTAAATATGGGTGTATGTGTGAAAAGATGAGCAATACACACATATTAAATAGAAATATACATACTACACGTCTATGCACAAAATATCAGGACACCGCTGCATGATATAAAAATACAAATGAAAGAATTCTGTATATAGTAATATGGCTATGGTATAAAAGTCAAAAGTATTGTTTAACATTTTTATATTAAGGTCCTAGACATAAACCGTAGTTGTGATATTTCCTCCCTACCTCCTACCTCCCTTCTCCCTTCTCCTTCTCTGCCTTCTTTCCTTCCATAAATATTAGATATGAGCATATTTTGAGTGTAGTTCCTTAAGGGAAGAGGATAAATTAGAACAAGATCCTGCTCTCAGGGAACTTACAGATGGCATAAAGATAAGACATTAAATATCTTCAATCCATGTACAATGTGACAAAAGCCACCTCAGAGAAGAGTAGGTCAAACACCATGGGAATTTTTAGAATGAGACTCCATTTCACATTTGGGAGGGCAGAGGCTCAGGAGTAGTCTTCTAGAGGTAACCCAAAGGGGAGTGGAAATGCCAACTGTCCCAGGCAGAAAGGAAGGAGTAAGCAAAGACCATGTATCCTAACACGTGTATCCTTGGGTCTTCAAAAGGTTTCAAATGCTTACAAGAGACCCTAAGGAGAGCAGAAAAACAGGCAATGCATTTTAATAAGGTTTTCATTCAAAATCTTTTAAAGTGTTTATTATTATTACTATTATTACTACTGCCACTAATTTTATCTCTGATGGAGAAGACTTGAGCTTTGTGGAAAAGTTATATGTAAGGCCCAAAGTGACTATATAGAATATTCGCATGACACACATATGAGCACATGTAAATTCACCAGTTCCTCACAGTGGCTAAATATTTCACACACACACACACACACACACACACACACACACACACACAGACTTGTGACACTGGGTGGCACCTGGAAAGACAGAGTACGGGATATGTCAGCTCCTCTATAGTAGAGTCACACTCTTATTGATGTTCTCAGCTGCGTTTACACTGCAACAGAAAGTCCTCACCAATGCAGGGAAACTCAGTGCTCCAGCCCCCAATTTCTGGTCTCAATTAACTAAAGGGAAACAAGATCTGTGTTTCATAATGAGACTTTCTCAAATTTCAGAGTTTTTGGTAACTAATATAGAAGCTCCTTTTTGCTACCAATGGCATAATGATACTTTCAAAAATAATTTCTATGTAAAATGAAAAGTCATCTTCCTCTATTGGGTGTGCAGCTCTAGTTACCGCCTAAAGATAGACTTTGAGGAAAGCTGAGGCCTTTCCCACAAATTTAAGCAAATTATTATTATTTTCCCCTTTTGCTGTTTGAGTCTGAATGCATCACTGTCATTTTCTGCTGATGATTTGAGGGTAAGGTGGGGTAGTAAGAAAATGTTCTCCTACTACTGCAGGCATCTGAAATATGAAGTTAGAGAAAGTAAGTTATGCTTTTTGGCGTTGTTTCAAATACCCTTCTTATTATGAAGAGTGTGAACTGGAAATAAAGATGTCTTCTTTCATTTGAAAGATTGTGAGCATTCTTGCTTGATAGTCCAAATAAATGGATGAAAGCTGCCAACAGTATGTGGCTTCAAATCAGCTTGTTCTTAAAGTCACAGAGAATTGACTCAATCTGAAGTGATTCAATTTAGAAATATGCCTCTAATTGTTACAATTTAAGAACAAAATCCCAGCCAAGGGTAAGTAAGAGCATATGAAGTCATAGCCCACAGTTCCAGATATTTCTGAGAGTTGGAAAGAAGACGATGAAGGAGGAGAAGGAGAAGCAGCAGCTCTGTGTTTGTAAAATAGCAAGGTAAGAAAAAAAAAGCAAAAATAAATTTTTTTTTCCTCTGATGAATATTCCTTTGGGCAATTACTATTCATCAACCATTCTAATGACTATTTTGCTGTTTCTTCCTCATACTAGAGGAGATTAGAACCAATGAACACTGGAAAGTAGTGAGAAAGACTGAGAGGCAGCGCAATGACAGAAGAGATGACAGCTGACAGTCTGAGGAACGGGAGACACAAATTACTGAGTTTCAGCAGAGCGTAATGATAGATGGTCATGGTGATGACCTTGGGTCTTCAAAAGGTTTCCAATGCTTACAAGGGACCCTTACAAGAGGAGAAAAATAGGTAATGCATTTCAATAAGGTTTTGATTCAAAATCTTTAAAAGTGTTTATTATTATCACTACTACTAATTTTGTCTCTGATGGAGAAGCAGACTTGAGCTTTGTGGAAAAGTCACATATAAGGCCCATAGTGACTACACAGAATATTCACATGACACATACGTGAGCACATGCAAATTCACCAGTTCTTCACAGTGGCTAAATATTTTCAACATACACCCCATGCACGCACGCGCACACATGCACACATGGAACAGACTTGGTGTATTCAGTTTTGGCAAACTGAAGCAGGATTATGACAGACATTTTTAAAATGCTTATTTGCTTGGCTACATTGGCCATAGTAATGGCAAAGAAAATATCATGATTTTAATATCAGGTGAAAAGACACAACTGTAAACTAATTGGCTCCTATTGTATTCTTGATAGAAAAACAACCACCACCAAAAAAACAAAAACAAAAAACAGAAAACAAAAAGAGTGACATTTCCCATGGATTTTGACTATTTGCAACCAACCTTTGCTATTATCTGTATTTGTTTTTTTCTAACAACCCTGTGAGGCAGGCCTTCCAATGATCTGCATCTTCTAATTGAGGAGTCCAAGGTACCTATGCAGTTTAGTGGTTGGCTCAGTCACAAGGCTTGTTGGATGACTGGAGACCAGGTCCACTGAGTTCCAAGTCTACATTTCTTCCTCTTCCCAGCACTACTTCTTCCTTAGACAAGGGATCCTCTACTAATGCCTCTAATGATATTCCCATTAAGGATTACCTATTAAATCCCAGCATCTCCCCATCTTTCTCATTCAATCTGTAAAGCACAGATTATCAATTGCCATTCTTCATACAAGAAAACAGTTCATAGAAAGACACCTGCTACCTCCACCTGAAGATTTATAATCTAATTTAACGCATTTGAGTCTGGTTTTCTTTTTGTGTATCTTTTCTTTCTTCTCTAAAGACTCAGAATATAATATTGATTTTTCCCTATTAGGGCAATTTCTAGGTCTTATTTATCTGCATATCCCTTATCATATATAATATAGTACATGGTCATAATAGGTGCACAGAAAACGTTCATAGCTGACTATAAGAATGTATGTATATACATACATATGTATGCAAACATGCATACTGTATATATATAATAGAAAGAATATAAAGCTTGAAATTAGAAAGATAGGATTTATAACTTTTCCCTGTCATTTCTGATCTGTGCACCCTTCGACAATTTCTCATAACCTTCACAAATTCTCTGCTCACTAGTAAGGCAGAAGCATATGACATACTCTGGTGCCAGGAATTAATCAATACTTTCCTGGTTAAGTCACAGTCAAATTGATTGCACCATATTCTTCCTGGTGACCCATTCAAAAATGTTTTAGGAATAGTTTAACAAAATGCTTTACCCATAAGAATAAATCTGAGCTATATAAAGCTACACTGAATACAGTGTCCCTTAAAGAAAGAAGAGATTGGTTTGTTACACTAACATCTAAGCATCCTCATTCATTCATTCACTGATTCACTCATTTATTCAGAATTGAATAAAGAAAGCCATTGTAAGAGAGCAACATGATGAAAACTGAGTCTTCAAAGAAGAGGGGCTTTGCAGATACTGGAATAGAAACTACATAGCAATATGTTAGGTTGTAAAGAAAGAAATATGAGGTGATGGTTCTGGGAAATTTCCAAGGTAGGTACACATATTCTAGCGGGTTGGTTGTGTAAAGAGACCTCTCAAAGAAACAAAGAACTGAGTATCACATGTTCTCACTCACATAGTGGACTTTGATCATCCAATGTACTACCATAAGAAAATGAC
>CAUYQG010107427.1:0-23986 GCA_963574415.1 Tarsius wallacei
AGTGTGGTAGCGCGCGCCTGTAGTTCCAGCTACTTGGAAGACTGAGGCGGAAGGATCACCAGAGCCCAGCAGGTCAAGGCTGCGGTGGCCGGGAGCGGCCACTGCACTCCAGTCTGGGCAACAGAGTGAGACTCCAACTCAAAAAAACAAGAAAGAAAGAAAAACTTCTTCTGTAGTGAGAATATGAGGGGGAACCCAAAAGAACTGGAATTTATTTATAAAAATTGTGTATTTATTTTTACATGTTTAAACTTCAGTCACCTTCAAAGTACTCTCTCTATTTGATGCAATACACCTATCAAGATGCTTTTCTCACTGCTCAAAACAGTTTTTGAACTTGTCAATTTTGATGCCTTTTAGTGCCTCTGCCATTTGTTGTTTCATCTCTTCCACATCGGCAAAACTTTTCCTTTTGAGAACTTTTTTCATCTGGGGAAACAAAAAAAAATGTTGCTGGGGCAAGATCAGGTGAATAAGGAGGGTGGGGAATGGGGGTCATGCTATTTTTGGTTAAAAACTGTTGAACATTCAGCGCAAGGTAGGCAAGTGAGCTTGCAAATCACCCATCATGAAATGGGCAAATGCATTAAAAAAAATCTCCAAAACAAAATTCACTGAAGTCGAACACAGCATCTCACATCAATGCTAGCTAATAACCTGATGCCAATGGATTCACAGAACACTTACTTAGCAGGAAAAGCTTGTACTATGAGAGCCCCCCCACCAAAAAGATAATTCTGGGTTTTCTTGGATCTCCCTTGTACATCGATGTGATTATGGAAGTGTGAGAGGCCAGGTTGATCAAAG
Organism: Tarsius wallacei; assembly: GCA_963574415.1. Classification (NCBI taxonomy): domain Eukaryota; kingdom Metazoa; phylum Chordata; class Mammalia; order Primates; family Tarsiidae; genus Tarsius; species Tarsius wallacei. The sequence continues at coordinate 808 of CAUYQG010107427.1, forward strand.
GTGAGTTCAATATAATCAAATGATCATCACCAACAATTAGAATTTCTAAGAGGAGCTAGATATTTTGTATAATTCAGGTTTAAAATCCAGATTTGAAAGAGGGGGATGCTAGACATCCATACACATGGAATAAATAATTAAGCAATATTGCTCATGCTAAGGGTCAAAAGAGGGACATAGACAATAAATAATATAGGAAGCCAAAAAATAGGAGCACTGCTGAAGGCTTAGCACATCAGAAATAATTTCAAGAGTGATTCTGGATGTACCCTGGGCCTTGAATAGTAAGGCTTAAATAAACAGAAGAAAGGAAAGTCACTATATCAAGAAGAACAAGAGGAAACATGCTGAAATAGAAACAGGAATGATGGGCCAGCTTGATTAGATGACAAAGGTGTTACAGAAGTTAAGTTGGGAAGGACAGGTAGTTTGCCCCCCCCAAGACCCAGCAGTTTCCAGGTGAGTGCTGCCTTTCAAAGAACAGGTCATATCTACCTATACAAATCGTTCCAGAAAGTAGAAATGAAAGTTGCCTCTCCTATTTAATGAGATTAAACTATACAAACTTGATTCCTAAGCCATGTAAGAGTTTTAAGAAAATAAAGCATGCATGGGTTTGGATTTATGACAGGCTCATCTCTGTGGGCCTCTCATAGTGCCCCACGCCAGAGCAAAGTATAACCCCAAACCATTGCCTGGCCTCTGTGTCCATAGGCTGCTGGCACTGAAGTGGGTTGCACAATGGAAAAAAAAAAAAAAAAGAAAATAAAGCTTATCCGCCTGGGGAAGCGGGGGACACACCTCATCAACAAGGGCACCTGCACAATGAATATTTGTATACCTAACCCTGAATTGTACCCCACAATTTTAAAATAAAAATTTTTTAAAAAGACAAGAAGGCTATAGGTCAATTTCCTTATGAATGTGATAAAAAAATCCAAAATAAAATATTAAACAAAACTTTAATTTTTTAATATGTAATTAAGTAGTGTTATTTATTTTTAAAATATATCATTAAGTAGTGTTTTCCCAGTAATGTCCAGATGATTCGACATAATAATCTATCAATTTCATTTACTTCATTTACAAATAGTAAAGGAGAAAAACAATATGATCCTCTCAATAGATACATAATGAGCATTTGCTACAATTCAACATCTATTATGATTAGATAAGAATTAAAATTTCTCATTGCAAACTGGATAAGAAGAAATTTCCTGGCCGGGCTCAGTGGCTCAGCCTGTAATCCCAGCACTTTGGGAGGCCGAGGCGAGTGGATCGCCTGAGCCCGCGGGTTCAAGACCCGTCCGGGCAATTTGGCAAGACCTCATCTCTACAATAAATCAAAAATTAGCCAGGCGTGGTAGCACACGCCTGTAGTTCCAGTAACTTGGAAGGCTGAGAAGGAAGGATCGCCAGAACCCAGCAGGTCGAGGCTGCAGTGGCCGGGAGTGTGCCACTGCACTCCAGTCTGGGCGACAGAGTGAGACTCCAACTCAAAAAAAAGAAGAAATTCCCTAAGCTTGATAAAGTATCCCCACATGAACCAAAAGTCTACATAGAACATATAGTTAATGGGAAAACTATAGGATACTCATTATCAGTGCTATTTTACATAGTCTCGAAGTTCTGATAAACCTAGGAAAAGAAAAAGTATAAGGTATAAAAAAAGAGAAAAGCTACCTCTATTTGTAGACAATTTGATTATCTATTAGGGTGACCTATTTGAAACTATAGTTTTTGTAGGCAAAATGGTCAAATATCAGCATGTCATGTGATTCAATACATTAAGAAAAATTAATAGATGACAACTATGAGAATTAAGAGACCTCATCAAGGCTGTTGATAATTTATAAAAAAAATCAACCTCATTACTCTACCGTAGCAAAACCCAACTATAAAAAATATCATTCATAAGAGCAATACAAACAATGAAATATAGAGAAATCAACTTAGCCAATACAGCAGACTTCTAGGGAGAGAAGCATTAAACACTAACAAACATATACAATGATGTGACTAAAAAGAGAAATAGCAAAGCATTGAACTACGTGTTCACATGTCATCATGGATAGATCTAAAAAGTAGTGATATATATAAAATAACACAAAATAAAATGAGATCTAGGGTACAAGTCATATAAATTAAAATAACCAAAGTAACAATACATATTTTATAAGAACATACAGACAAAAGACAATACATTCTAATTGTTGCTATGAGAAAAAAAGAAAAAGAAAATTAAATAAATGAAAAAACAGGATTACAGAGCCCAAAGATGATTGTGTGCCATGGTCTGAGAAGTAAGATTAACTTAACCCTCAGTACTGAAGGTCCAATACGAAAAAGAAACAAAGTATGGATGTTACTCAGGTATGCAGAGAAGACCACCAAGTGTTAATGTAGAAATTGGGTACTGAGAGTTAAGGAGAAGAAATTGTACTCAAGCTGACACTTAGGAAGATTCATCCGGCATTGCTGGCTGCAGTAAGTTGAAGCTGGGAGAGAACAGTAGCAGGAACATCAGTAATAAATCCATTATCATGAACTGAGCCCATATGAGTTTGTGGGGAGAAAAAAAAAGGATCAATTTTGAAGGATCATTTGAAAAAAGAATCAAGAGAATCTTTTAATAGAATGGGAATGGTGGGGGTGGGAAAAGTCAAGAATGACTCCAAGCATTCTTGTCTTGGTGTCTGGCACCAGTGACAGAAATAGAAAACTCTGGACACAGGGTCAGAATAAGAAGTTTGGTTTTAGAAATAGAAATTTTAGCACAATGTGCTGCTGTAGCCAAAATGACCAATAAAATGGAAGAGCATTAGGAAATAAAAATGCAATTATCTCCTGAAATAAAGTTATGGTCCAATTACACTGAGAACAAAGTTGGCTCTGGTTACTACACCCAAGAAAATACAAGAGGAAAGAAAAAGTAGAGGAATGCCAGAGTAGAACCAATCCAATGGTCAAATAAAATAGACTTTCTTATGGGACTAGACCAAGAGTCTGCAAAGGAACAGGCTAAGAGGGACTACAAATGAAGTACAAGAATATAAATTTGTCAAAAATTAGAGATATCTCTTGAATCCCAAAACTGTTTATCAACAAAAAATTGTATAATGAACACAAAGAACTACTCTGAAGAACAGTGCTTACAGTCATGAAATGCACTACACTTACTGGCATTCCTGCAGATAGAAAACAGAAATCTAACACTCTTAAATGCATACAACCAATACCAATTGAGTGTCTTCTACATCATACACTGTGGTAGACATGAGAATACAATAAAAATGGGCTAAAGCAGACATAATCCCTGTGATGGTAAATTTTATATATCAATTTGGCTAGGATATAGTATCCAGTATTTGGTCAAACACCAGTCTGGATGTTGCTGTGATTAACATTTTTATATGTGATTAACATTTAAATCAGTAGATTATCAGTAAAGCAAATTATTCTCCAGAATGTCGGTGGGGCTCATCCAATCAGTTGGTGACCCAAAGAAGTAAGTCTGAAGTTGCTGAACAAGAAACTTCAGATGTGGAACTACAACATCAAGTCTTTCCTGGATGTCAATCCTGCTGACTGCCCAGATTTCAGACTTGCCAGCCCCAACAATCACATGAGCCCATTTCTTAAAATCAAATGATTGATCTACCTCTCTCTCTTTCTCTCTACATACAAACACACACACACACACACACACACACACACACACACACACACCCCTATTGGTTCTGTATCTCTGAAGAACCCTGAGTAATGCAATCTCTCACGTCATAAAACAATAGTAATCAAATAATCCTATAGCCGGGCTCGGTGGCTCAGCCTGTAATCCCGTGCCTTTGGGAGGCTGAGGTGAGTGGATTCCCTGAGCCCGCGTGTTCGAGACCCGCCTGGGCAAGCAAGACCTCATCTCTACAATAAATCAAAAAAATTAGCCGGGCGTGGTAGTGCGCGCCTGTAGTTCCAGCTACTTGGAAGACTGAGGCGGAAGGATCGCCAGAGCCCAGCAGGTCGAGGCTGCGGTGGCCGGAAGCAGCCACTGCACTCCAGTCTGGGCGACAGAGTGAGACTCCAACTCAAAAAAAAAAAAAAAAAAAAAATCCTATAAACGAATATACAATGAGTGCCAAAAAAAGAATACAAATTTTAAGAGGAAACTGTATTAAAATTGTCATACTCAAAAAATAAAAATAAAAAATAAAAATAACACTGTCATATTCAATATACACCAACAACAAAAGAGGAACACAAGTCATGTCTGACTTCTGCAACTACAAGCATGCTCAAGGTGGTTATCATCAGTGTCCAGACACTTCTGATTATGGCGAACTAAAAGTAATACAAGGATAACATCTTAAAATGTGTATACCTTTTTAAAAACTATTATTTTTATTTTATAGATGTGGGGTACAATTCAGGGTTAGGTACATAAGTGCTCATCGTGCAAATAAAATTCAGGTACCCTTATGATGTCACATTCCTCCTCCCCCTGGCAGTGTCCCACTACTGCCAATCTCTTTCTTATTTGGCACCCCTGGTAGATTTGAAAAGCAAGATAAGCCTACAAAAGGAAAGAAACCTGGTTCTATGAGAACATAAGAGAATCTGATCTAAGCTGAGAGGTTAAGCACTAATGGAAATCTTCCCCAAAGTGGTACCTCAACCAAAACTCTGCAGATAAGTAGAGAAAAGAGGGCAGTGTGACAGAGAACAATAAAAGCAGAAGGTAGAGAAGTACAGAAGCAAAAAGGAATGTAGGAAAGGTAGATGGAAAGACGTATCGAGACCAGACTATGAAGAAACTTATGTGGACATATTCAAATTATTCGGTCATTTTCCTTTGAGTGATGGAAAATATTGAAAGGAATTAGCCTGGAGATGATATCAGATTTGTATGTTGACAACTATTCTGGCTATTGTGCTAAAAACAAAGTAGAAGAGGGCCAGAACATATTAAGGTGAATCAGAAGAAAAAAGTGGGGTCAAGGTTTCCAACTCATCCAACTGGATGGATGTGATGGCAGACACAATAGGAATGTCTGGACAGAAGATCATGAATTAGGTCTTGGAAACGTTGAGTTTGAAGTAGTTTTGGTTTTTTGGGGGGGTTGTTTTGTTTTGTTTTTAGTTGAAGTCTCACTCTGTTGCCCAGGCTGGAGTGCAGTGGCACGCTCATGGCCATTGCAGCCTCAACCTGCTGGGTTCAAGTGATCCTTCTGACTCAGTCTTCCAAGTAGTTGGAGCTGCAGGCTCACACTACCACGCCCAACTTGAAGTAGTATTGAACATCTAACTGGAGCTATCACCCAAAACCAAGCCCTCATGACTTCTTCTCTGAACGTTAACCTCCTAAGAGGTCTCCCCATTTTCACTTTTGCGTCTTCATTGTTTATCCTGCACACAGCAAGAAGAGTGATTAAAAGGAAAAAAGCAAGCAAAATCATGTTACTCCTTTGCTCAAAATTCAAGCCCTTACCCAAGGTATATTAAGCCCTGTGGCATCTACCATCTGCAGCTTAAAGAGGGCTCATGAGAAGTTTGTGAGTCATCGACATAGAATAGTCACTAAAGCCAACCACATGAAGGAAATTGCATAGGGAGAGATTATAGGATGATCCATGAGGAAATCCATTATTTCCTGCAATGGAGACAAATAAGGAGTGGCCAGAAAAACAACAAGAAGCCCAAAAGAAGAACCCCAGAAGAATGTGGTATCACTCAAGCCACAGGGAAGAAAAAAGCACTTCAAGAAAAACCAATCCACGATGCCAAATTCTGTTGCAAGGTCAAGTAAGAAAGACTCATAAGGTGTCCTTTGGATTCAGCAATATGAAGTTTAAGAACTTTGATATTTTGCTGAGTTTGGAAGAGTGGCTTGGGTAAAGAATAGGCTAAACCAGATAGGGTAGGGTATATAGTAAATGTGAGGCAAACAAAGGGAGACAATTAATACTGACAAATCTTTCCAAAAGTCTGGGGATATATAAAGGAGGAGAGGTAAAGGAGGGCGAGAGGAAAGTCAAGGGAGCTCTTGTTGTTGAAATAGAAGAGATCAAACATGTTCAATTTTTAATGAAACAAATGACTTGCAAGCATGGTTGAATATACAGAAGAGAGAAGTGATCATTCATAATATAATAAATTCAGGAGGAGATGAGAATAGGAACACAGATGGAAGGCTAAAGAAATGATACCTCCTCTATTAGAACAGGTAGGAAGAAGAAGAGGAATGGTTATAGATATAGGTGGTCTTTGGACTCCTCAACAAAAGTTAAGATCACCTCATCCATCTGACAGAGTTTCACTTTTCTCTGTGAAATAGAAAGTGAGTTCAGCTATGAGACAAAACACTGGGAAGGCAGAAGCTTGATGAAAATAGACAAGGGAAGAACACTATCATTTTGGAGAATAAACAAATATGCTGATCTGACAAAAGAAGGATCTGGAGGCAGCAATTGGGACCCATTTGAGTTGGGTGGTAAGGAATTCACAGTGGTACCAACTGGCCTTGTTGAGTCACTTCTTCCAGCTCGGTTTATTGATCAGGTGAAGACACAAAGATCATGGGAAGTAGTTCAAGAGGGTTTGATAGTTAGCAAGTAGAGCAGAAATATTAAGAGAGCTGAAGATTCATTTTATCATAAAGACAATTATGCCTTCCCAAGAAACAAGCTGTTGGGGATATCAACTGTCAAGAGGGATTGCCAGACAGAACATTATATTATAGAGTTGATGCTAAGTTGGCCATTTTACCAAGGCATATGTTTGAGTTAAGTGTTTCTATGAATAAAGGAAGACAGGAAGCAAAATCTATATGCATAGTGCAGCATACTAGGAGAGAGGTCTGCTCAGGCCCACCACATCTTGATACTCTAACAGAGCACAAGCTGTCCAACACTGCTTGTTGGCTTTGAGATCAACTGTGTAGGCAGAACCACTGCCCCTTTATAGACTTAATATTTAATTACCTATGTCCAGCCTCAGAGTCAGATGTATGCCTTGGGAAGGGAAGGACTGTGGAGTACCAGGCAAGAAGGGCAGCCAGGAGAACCAACATTTCACTATCCAACATATGTTCTTCCTGGTTCTGTTGCTACACACAATGGTTCTTTGTTGAGCTCTCAACACTTCCACTCAAGGCCTAAAGCAATGAAACAATTCTATCCTGATTTGCAAATGGCTTTCATTCTAGACTTTGGTTTCTTTCCTTAAATAATTAACAGTAATGGTTTATTAAACAGAGAATGGCCTTACTTATGCTTCATAGACCTTTTGGCACTGAACCCTCTGAAGCATTGGAGTTTTCATCCCAATAAATAGCAGGAATGCCACCAATTTTCCTCTTAAACCAAATGCAACCAGTGACAATCTGTTGCAAGGGTTGGTAAACAGACCTGTAGGCCAAATCCAGTCCATTGCTTGTTTTTATATGGTCCATAAGTTAAGAATAATTTTTACATATTTAAATGGTTGAAAAAATCACAATAAGAATATTCTGTGACTCATGAAAATTACATGAAACTCTAATATCCATGTCTATAAGTAGTTTTGTTGAAACACAGCAATGCTCACTCCATTACAGATTGTCTATGACTGATGACTGTTTGCACACTATAACAGCAGAACAGTTTCCCACAAAGCCTAAAATATTTACTATCTGGCCCCGGGCAGAAAAGTTTGCTGACCCCTTATTTATTGTAGCCCTCCTTGACCAAATCCAAGGTCAGACTCTCTATACTTTTAAGATAGTGCTGCAGGGACAGGGGTGGTGGCTCACACCTGGTAATCCCAGTACTTTGGGAAGCTGAGACAGGAGGGTCACTTGAGGCCAGGAGTTCATGACCAGCCTAGGCAACATAGTGAGACACTATCCCTAGAAAATATTTTTAAAAATTAGTTGGGTTTGGTGGCACACGTCTGTAGTCCCAACTACTTAGGAGGCTGAGGTAGGAAGATCATTTGAGCTCAAGAGTTCAAGGCTGCAGTGTGCTATGATCTTGCCACTGCACTCTAGCCTAGGTGACAGAGTGAGACCCTGTCACTATAAAGAAAGTAAAAAAAAAAAAATGCTTCAGCACAGTATCAATCAGTAGAATTGGCACCTAGAGCTAAAGAAATCTACTATTTGATCTATAATACAAAGCACCAGGACTACTATTTGATCTATAATACAAAGTTGAGATTTTTTTGTTTGTTTTTTAAAATAAGTAACACTGTAAAAGTAAAATGAAAAAGGCTGTGATTCATATTGCTGGGGAAACATCCAAAAGGAAAGAAAGATAATGCTCTGCTTCCTTTCTATTTTTTATAGTTTGTATTTTGGGATCCAAGTTTGAGATCAACGCTCAAATACCCACTGCGATGGCTGTCTAGTTCATGGCATGCTAGGGAAAGCTATCTGTCCCATCAATGTTATCTGTCCAATTTCTATAATGCATACAGTAACAAGACTGCTTTTCTAACAATGCATAATATATAATGAATTATGTATTATAATATATAATTATAATATGTAATGAATAATATATAATGAATTTTGTTTGCCTTAAGGATACTAAAGCTGAGATGGCTATATATATATAAAACCATGAACATTACTAGGCTCAAGGCACATTTAGAACTCTTTTGTGACCAGGGTGCAAAGAAAAACCAAACAAACAAAATAATCCAGTCTCAAAACCTCAGTTGTACTATGAACATTGTTCCCTATCACTGATATCCAGGAAACTGGAAACACTTGAAGATATCACGGTCCTTATGCATCACCATGCCTTAATTTTTGTTTTTGTCTTTAGTCCTTGCAGAGGTTGCAAAACTGTCCTATTTTTAGTCAGACTTGGCCAGAGCCTTCTGTTCGTTTACAATGTTGCCTCTTCTAACTCAGCTGTTTATTCAAACAGATCCTAAATCTTTCAAATCTGTGAGATTGTCATCGATGCCAAAAATCTTCCCAAATGCCAAACTAAAATCTAATGGGCACATTTGAAAAAGCATGAAGATTAGGACAGTTAACCACATTAAAACCTTTATGACTTTTTCTTCCATAAAGCCAAGAGACGTTTATCTGTTTTCAAAGGCATTAGTGCAGAGCTCCTGTCAGAACTAGTAAACAAAGAGTCCTCTTTCCAGAGTCATACATTCTCATGTCTTCTACAACTATTACACACAGATAATATAAAATCTCTATTATTCAATCTTCTTTTCCAGGTTCTGTCTTTTAATTCTACCTGCTTGGCAGCCATGTTTTCATGGAAAACGTGCAATCACCTGATTCACCACACTTTATGCTGCCTCAATGAAGCTATTTACATGGTGTGGAGAGAACACAGACTTACTATATGGTCTTTTTCACTAGTCCATATGTTCTCAAGGATAAGATCCATCTTATTCATTTTTGTATTCCTACAATTTTGCCAGGCACACAGGACAAAACTCAACAATAGCTTATCAAATCAATTTCCCAGGTCAAAACTTAGAGGTAAATTTTAACCTTGATTTAACTTAATCCTGGAAATAGATACTCTCCAACTACGATGAGTAGTTACAAAAGAATATTTAGAACACTTAAAAGATGGGTAAAATAGAACAGAAACAGCCAGAAACAGACATACATATACTAAACTATAAATTGATTTGTGACAAAGAGTTCATTCAAACAATGGGGAAAAGATGGGCTTTTCAATAAATGCTGGAAAAACTAGCTATTCGTTTGGAAAAAAAGATGAAATTGACTCTCATGTTACAACACACTCGAATACTTATTTAAGGTGAATTATAGACTTAGATGTAAAATAATACAGCCTCTAAATGAAAACAGAAGAATATCTTTTTCTATGGCACAGGCAATGATTTCTTCAACAGGATACAAAAACTACTAACGATAAAAGAAAAATATTAACTTGAACTTTATCAAAATTAAAAACTCTGTTCATCAAAAGACACTAAGAAAGTAAAACGGCAAGCAATGATGGGGGAAAGCAATGGTAATAATATAACTGGTAAATGACTTATATCCAAAATACAAAAAGAACTAGCAAATGAATAGCGAAGAGACAAAGAATTAAATTTTTATATGAACAAAAAATTGAACAGGTATTTCACAAAAGAAGATGTCTGAATGTCCAATAAATTCACAAAAAGGTGTTTAACATCATTACTTGTTAGGAAAATACAAATTAAAGTCATACTGGAAAACTACTACACACCCACTAGAATGACAAAAAATTAAAAAGACTGATAATATCAAGTCCTGACAAGGGTATGAAGCAACTAGACATAAGTGGGGTGAGTATAAAGTGATACAAACACTTTGGAAAATCCCAGCAACTATATTCCTGGGAATTTTTCTGAAAAAATAAAAACATAGGTTCATAAAAAGATTTGTTCAAGAATGTTGACAGTATAAAGGGCAGCCCCCAAAAAACCAGAATTATTTTTTTGGAGGGCAGGGCCTTTGTAGTACAGGCTTCTTCCACTAGGTAAGTATTCTAAGAATCCCATCAGCATCAGTGTATCAGCTAGTGTTGTTGTGAGAGGCTGTGTCTGGCCTCAGTGAAATTTTCTTTTTGTATATTCTTTCAATGTGTTTGCCCATTTCACGAAGGATGATTTACAAGCACACCTTCCCTCACCACCACTCCGAGTGTTTAGCAGTTTTTGACCAAAAATGGCAAGATCCCCATGCCCCACCCTCCCTATTCACCCATCCTCACCCTGAGCAACTTTTTTTTGTTTCCCCAGATAAAAAAGTTCTCAAAGAGCCGGGCTTGGTGGCTCAGCCTGTAATTCCACGCTTTGGGAGGCTGAGGTGAGTAGATGGCCTGAGCCCGCGGGCTCGAGACCCGCCTGGGCAAGCAAGACCTCATCTCTACAATAAATCAAAAAATTAGCCGGGCGTGATAGCGCGCGCCTGCAGTTCCAGCTACTTGGAAGACTGAGGCAGAAAGATCGCAGGAGCCCAGCAGGTGGAGGCTGTGGTGACCGTGAATGTGCCACTGCACTCAGCCTGGGCAATGGAGTGAGACTCCAACTCAAAAAAAAGAAAAGAGCAGCATGAGCATCGGCTTACCATTTTTCTTTTTCTCCAGTGTTGATTAATGATTTTTTTTTCCTTTTACTGCTAGCAGTTTCAAAGTGTCATGTGGAGATGCAGCAATACTGTTTCTACCTGGAAGTCTTGAAAATATAAGGGTTGATGGTACCAGCTGTCTTACATTCTCTCTTTGACAGCAGAATCACACACTTCCCAAAAGAAACAGGGTTTTTAGAAAAGTTTCCTATTTTGTCAGGAACGTTTTCTCTTCTGTCCCTGCGATGATATCATCTACATCCTCAAGCATTTTGACTCTGTCGTCCCCCCAGCACAGACACTACTGAATCTTTTGGTGATGGCATCAGGTCACTTTGTGCTGGGAGAGCTAGTGCTTATTTGCTTTGCCACAGTCCACCACGGTCTCATGGTAGCCGAAGGAACGATACCAAAATCTAATATGTAAACTCTAGATTTGACCTCTTTATGCTTCAGGGTGGCAAGCTTTCCGTTTTTGTGGAAAGGTCATGAATGTAAGAATGTAATGGATGAAACTTCTTAAAAGAATTTGTTGGCCAGGCTCGATGGCTCAGCCTATAATCCCAGCACTTTGGGAGGCCGCAGTGAGTAGACTGCCTGAGCCTGCAGGTTCGAGACCAGTCCGGGTAACTTGGCAAGCCCTCGTCTCTACAAAAAATAAATAAATAAAAAATTAGCCGGGTATGGTAGTGCACGCCTGTAGTTCCGGCTCCTTGGAAGGCTGAAGCCGAAGGATGACCGGAGCCCAGCAGGTCGAGGCTGTGGTGGCCGGAAGCGTGCCACTGCCCTCCAGCCTGGGCGATGGAGTGAGACTCCAACTCAACAAAAAAAAAAAAATGTATTAATTTTGCCTAAGAAAGACAACAGCAACCCTTACTGCAATCAAAATTATGTACCGAGCATGTCTTCTGTGAATTATACTAGTCAGGCTAGTAGGATATTAGTGTGATTTGAGTGAAAAGACAATTTTCAAGGAAAGCGCAATCATTAATCTGTTTCTCTTAAAGCCATATAATATTTAATTTGTGTCAAGAATAAGTTGCCCTTTAAAAAATATGCACGTGAATGCATTTGTGGCACAGAAGTCTGCTAAGCTGTAATGTTTCATACTTCATTGTTTACAGCTCTCCTCTAGGGAAGGTTAGTGCTCAGCTCAGTGCAGAGGAGAAATGGAAGCAGCAGGGATACGGGATGAGTTTCAGACCATCGTCTTCTCCCTGGACTTGTTGGGACTAGCTCTTGGGAGCTGACAGCCAACTCCAGACGCTAAGGCAGCCAGGTGGGATCTTTCCAACCTGAGAACCCACGTGTGCGGTTAAGAACAGTGGCAGATCAACCAATCTCCAAGGGTGATTACTGCTACTACACAGAGGAAACATTATTTGAACGACTTACAGAGGATTTTCAGTTGTGGATGATTTCAGTAAGTTTGTGTTGATTGTTGATCATGCCATTCATCTACTGAAGCACTTTAATAAAAAGAAAAATAAGCTGGAATTAGAAATGTGGTCTTGAAGTTCTTCAACATGAGAAGCTTACAGTCATACTGGACACAGAAAGGAAGACTATAATAAAGGGTACATACACAAACTCTTTGAGTTATTCTGACCCTAGAGCGTTCCTGGGAGTGGACGGATACAAACAAGCGACAACTTCAAGCCTCAGCGACTTCCCACAGACGCGGGCTTCCTGCCCACAGTATGGGGCTCGCTGCAGCCCTGCTCGCCGAAGCTTAGCTTGCTTAGATTGGCTCTGCTCCTAAGCCTTCTTATTCTGGCTCTAGCCTGGTAGAATAGAACCTACTTGGACACGGTGCTTTTGTAGTGAAGGGCAAGAGCACGATGAACCCTACCGTGCAGGCACATTTAACACTCCTGCTGAGCAGGCGTGGTGGCTCATGCCCGTCATCCCAGCACTTTGGGAGGCCGAGGCAAGAGGACTGCCTGAGCCCAGGGGTCTGAGAGCAGCCTAGGCAACATGGCGAGATCTCGTCTCTACAATAAATGAAAAAAATTAGCTGGCGTGGTGGTGCACTCCTGTAGTCTCAGCTACTTGGGAGGCTGAGGCGGGAGGATCTCCTAAGCCTGGCAGGTCGAGGCTGCTGTAGCCGTGAGTGTGCCACTGCACTCCAACCTCGGCAACAGAATGAGACTCTGACTCAAAAAAAAAAAAAAAAAACCTGTGTGGCTGTGGTGTAGGTCAAGTCGTTCATATTCCATTGACCAAAAGCACTTCACATGCCAAGCCTAACACGGGGCCAAGACAAGTGTACACTACGTGCAGGTGCAGGTGTGGGTGGTGGAACACTCTTGCAGGAGAGAGAGCAAACTGGCCAGGATTATCTGCTCCTTTCCTGTAGCAAAATACATACAGCCCCTCTGCCAGGAAGACTCCAGAAATCAAATCCAGGCATAGGTGAGACCTAAAGTCCATCTTCTAGATGCAGTGCCTCTTGACCCCGACACTTGTAAACTTAAACGCCAAGATATGTCAACCTAAAACAAACAACAGAGACGGGCTCTCCAAAGCAGTGTGAATCTGGGAATCTCAAGGAACCGCTCATGTGATCTAACCACTTTTCAAGGTCCCACTTCTCAACGATGCATTGGGAGCTAAGTTTCCAGCACATACACTTCAGGGATATACTAAACCATTGCAGGTATTTTATGTGATGCTTTTCAACATGAGAGACCCCAAAAGTCCATGTTAGAGTAAAAACAGCCACGGCATGACTTAGTATCCACATCAACCTTCACCTACCCGGAGCCACCTCCTCCCTCTTCTCACCCCTATCTCACCACTGACAATTTATATGATGGTAGTTTAACAACAGAAGGAAACGTGAAATCCCTAAAATACAGTGGAAAAAAGAGGGACCAAAGCTCTGTCTATATGGCAAAGCATCGTAACAGCATGCAAATACTTCTAGAAACACTGGCAGGGTAAGTTCTAACAGGTGATGTTTGGAAAACACGAGCTTCCCTTGCACGCAGAGGCTGACAATCAGGTGTGTGAACCATCCTGGAAAAAGCGTCCCATACCTCACTGCTGAATACCACCATGGTCACCTTAGAAGGCCTCCTCTTGGGAAGTCATGCATTGACGCCCACGCCGAGTCTGCCCATCAAGCAGTTTTGGAGCTTTTTTCTGGAATGGCCGTCAGAGTTATTGTCGTATGACCCTTGATGTCCTGAATGGCACCAAATGTCTTTCTTTCAGGATTTCCTTTCTCTTCGGGCAAAGACAAAAGTCACTGGGGGTCAGATCAGGTGAGTAGGGAGGGTGTTCCAATACAGTGATTTGTACACTGCTGCCAGCGTAAGCACACGGTGACAAGTGTGCAAACTTCATTGTCAAACCTCAACAAATGATGACAATGGCTCTAACGGACATTTCAGAAAAAGAGTTCCAAAATCGCTTTGACGGGTGGACTAGGCACTAGCATGAGTGCATAGCTTCCAAAGAGGGGGACTTCGAAGGTGATATTCAGCAATGAGGTACGCAGCACTTTTTCTAGATGGTTCGCGCACCTAATTGTCAGACCCCATATGTTTTTATTTATTTTCCCACCAGTGAATTTTCACCAACCTCTGGCATTTCATTAGAGTTCCTGGTCTGGAAAGTTATAGAAAATAAGACCAGAGCACCTTATATCTTTAAACCCTTTTCCAGGTGAATGAATTCTCTAAATGTTTGGCTATTATAGTCTCCTTAAAAGTGTTAAACCTCAGCCAGGCTTGGTGGCTCAGCCTGTAAATCCTGCGCTTTGGGAGGCTGAGGTGAGTGGATTGCCTGAGCCCGCGGGTTCGAGACCCGCCTGGGCAACTTGGCGAGACCTCATCTCGACAATAAATCAAAAAATCACCCGGGTGTGGTAGCGTGCACCTGTAATTCTGGCTACTCGGAGGGCTGAGGCGGAAGGATCGCCGGAGCCCAGCAGGTTGAGGCTGCAGTGACTGGGAGCGGCCACTGCACTCCAGTCTGGGTGACAGAGTGAGACTCCAACTCAAAAAAAAAAAAAAAGTGTTAAACCTCAATATTTGGAAATATTATCCTTGGAAATATGTTGCAATGGATGGAATGTTTATGTTCTCCCCAAAATTCATATATGGATGAAGTGTTAACCCCACGTGATGGTGTTAGGAGAAGGGGCCTTCAGGGTGATTAGGCCATGGGAGCCCTTGTGAATGAGTTTAGTGTCCTTAGAATCAAGGTCCAAGAGAGACTCTTCATGCTGCCATCGAGTAAGGACATAGCAAGAAGCCATGTCTGTGAGCCAGAAAGGGGGCACTCACAGAAAGAGTCTGCCTGATCTCAGACTTCCCAGCCTGCAGAACTGAGCTAAATCCAATTCTGCGGCTGATGAGCTGCCTGGTTGACGGTTTTTTGTTGTGGCGTCCTAAGCAGACGAGATGTGCTCCTGAGTTGAAAGGGGTTTGAGCCGGGCTCAGTGGCTCAGCCTGTAATCCCAGTGCTTTGGGAGGCTGAGGTGAGTGGATTGCCTGAGCCTGCAGGTTCGAGACCCGCCCGGGCAACTTGGCGAGACCTCATCTCTACAATAAATCAAAAATCAGCCGGGCATGGTAGCGCGTGCCTGTAGTTCCAGCTACTTGGAAGGCTGAGACGGAAGGATAGCCGGAGCCCAGCAGGTCGAGGCTGCAGTGGCCGGGAGTGTCCACTGCACTCCAGTCTGGGTGACAGAGTGAGACTCCAACTCAAAAAAAAAAAAGGTGACTTACAGGTTAGCCACAGCCCTGCATGTGACCATGACAAGCTATTTTCTCAATAGAAGCCTCTGCTTTTTTATATATAAAAAAGACTAATATTACTGACGATACAAAATTGTTAAAATTTAAGATAGTGTATGTCCATGCCACTTAGCAGCCATCTAAGAGATGCCAATTTTTTACTACTATTACTAGTAGTAAAACATAGCATAGTATAACAACATAGCATTATTTTTAGCCTAATTTTATTTTTAAGATTCAATAGGAAAAGTGCTTGGAAAAGGGAAAGGATGAAAAAGAAAATTACATCTCCCAACCTTCTATTCTTTACCAAGCACAAGACATTGTGGAATTTATGGAATCCTCACAACAGCACCTTGGACTAGGAATATTGTAATTTTTACAATCATATTTTACAACTGAGGAAACAGGTTCTGAGAAGTGACAGACCATGGCCAGAGATCATTAAGCATTCAGGGTCTCACTCCAAATCCTTTTTCTGTCCAGTGGAGCTTAGAAGCATCATTAATAGGAGACCTGCCTTCTTCTTCCTAGAACCCAATTCCTCCACTTTCTTAAAAACTCTGTTCAAAATGTACTCCTCAAGGTAGAATTCCAAGGTTAGTTCCTCTTCAATTCCTCTCTCCTCCTTCCGGTCACTTCATAAGCTAGGGGGTCAAAGAGGAAATACCCAGAAAATATTATTCTTGGAAAGGGCTTAGGGAATTGGAGGCCTCTGAGATCCTAATGGCCTGCTTTAGATGAAGACCCAAAGATTGCCATGCTCGGACATGACCTTGATGTAGGAGAGCAGCCAACAAAGCATACCAGGCTACCTTGGGGCCAGCGGGAGGTTGCCAGATTCAAACTTCCAGAAGGTATGAACCTGGGGTGGAGTCAGCTGGAGATTTGGGTTAGAGCGACCATTAGAAAACAAATTGCCACCCTCTGACCATTTTCTTAGGGGGCTCACAGTCTCGCTTTCAAGCTTCTAACTCTATTTTCATCAAAATCTTAACAATACTCAGGTTAAAAGATCATCATTAAACATGCTGACAGGCACTGCTTTTGGTGATCATGTTTGCTCAAGGTTGAACTACTTCTCTATTAGCTCCCCTCTGCCCTAATAGCTGTGCTGCTAGAGGCAGGGAGAAGGACTAATGAGCCCACAAGACAAACAATAAAATAAAACATGAAGGGCTGAAATTCATCAGAGATTCCCTGTCGCACATTTAAAGCAATCAGTAAAATTAATATTAACAATAAGCGCAAGTTTACGGGCACATATTCTAGGCCAGATGCTCTCCTACTTGCTTTGCATACATCATCTCACCAGTCTATGTAAATCCTAACAATGAGAGAGAGGTTTCATTATCCCTCTTTAAAGATGAGCAAAAGGAAGCTCAGTTGGGAAATCAGGGGCCTGAGAAGAACTGGATTGCCACTTTGACCTGCCTTACTTTTAAGCACTTTTCTGTGATGTTAAGCTGCCTCCATTCTGCTACATTGCTAGAGATTCATGACTAGGCATTTATACACTCTGGAAATTGGATGTGCAATTCCTGATGTTTCTGCTTGTTATATCACAGTGATCAGCGATAAATCTCTTAAAATAAGAAAATCTATGATCAATAGGTCATTGGTTGAGAAACTATGATACATCCAAACTGTGTGGTACTATGTACTTTAAAAAAAATTAGAACAATTGTTATTGTATATGATAGGTAGTGATCAGCAATATATTTTATTAAACAGAAAAGCAAAGTGCAGGGCAGTGAATATAGTGCTCTCTTTTGCACACACAAAAAAGAAGGAAGTACAAATGCATAATGAATCATTTATATAATTTTTTTAACCAAGAAACATTGAAAGGATTAACCAAACCTAATAAAATGGTTACCTATGGGGGAACAAGAAAACAGGGCCCAGGGACAATGTTAGAAGCCAGAGTTTTTCAGTATACCTTGTTTTGTAACCACACAAAAGCTTTATGTAATTTTTTTTTTTTAAATCACAAAGAAAAAGAAAACTCTACAAATTATGTGCAAAAAAATTACATACAAACTTTAAAATTGAATATCAAAATGTTGATATAACCATATAGAGAAAATATGAATTTAGTGTTGCTTTAAATTTAATTTAAAATATTTAAGTATTTTGAGGTTGGGTGTGATAGCTCATGCCTGCTTAATCCCAGGAGTTCAAGGCCAGCCTGAACAACATAGTGAGACCTCGTCTGTACAAAACATCAAAAAAAATTAGCCAAGCATGGTAGCATGCACCTGTAGCCCCAGCTACTCAGGAGTCTGAGGTAAAAGGATTGCCTCAGCTAAGAGGTCAACGCTGTGGTGAGCTGTGATCGTGTCACTGCACTCCAGCTTGGGCAACAGAGTGAGACTCTGACTCAAATATATATAGCAATATTTTGATTTGTCATGCTTAGTGGTATATTCCAAACACAAAATGATCTGCAAATAAATCTAGACTTAACGGACGTATAGCTAGTTATAACATTAGTACTGTTATTTTTAAACAATTATGAGTATACTCTGGGCTATAGCAGAGTAGCCACTATGTTACTGTCATTAGCAACTAAGATTTTTCAGCATAAAAAATAACCAATCTAGGTATAAAATAGAGTTATGAAAAATTCTGTAAACTGAAATTTCAATTGGAAATCATAAAAGTATGACTTGTTTTTCTCTTTCAAAAAATACGTATTTTATCATTCTGCTCACTGAAAACACCTAGAAACAATGATAATGTCGTAGCAATAAATACCCCTTATGTTCAGACTCTTTTCTAAATACTATTTTCCACTAAAAGGAACAAAAGATTCTTGGAAAAATTCCTGAATCCAAGTCTGGAACAAGTATGGTACAAGCTGAGCCTGAGATCTTTGTTATAACAAAAGGCAAGGTCAAGACTAATGGGGTCATTTCAAACGGACATAGAAAACAACTTAAAGAGGTTCACATTGGCCTAACATTAAACAATTTGAATATGAAAAAGAATAATGATTGTAACTGATGGAATGTAATTAAACAAATAAATTTCCATTCGTTCCACAAATTCACAATGTTTCTCAAACTAAAACCAAAACCAAAATTAAAGCCAAAACAAAAATCAAAAAATAAATAAACAAGCAAAGCTCATTGGTTACCAGTAGCGATTGCTAGGATACCAACATATTATTCTAAAAATTAACTTAATATAGTAACAGTCATGTTTTTATCGTGTGAACTGGATTTCAGGGTAACCACACTTTTTTCTGTGTGGAAATACTGCAGGCAATAAAGCAAAGATAATGACAGAATTACAACACTATCATTTTGTAATTTCTAATAAAAGAATAGATCTAGACAACTATCATCAAAGAATTCTAAAACCATTCGGAGAAAGGCTGTTGAGAAAACTTCTAATAAATGGATCAGATTGATAGAAACTGAACGTGCTGATCAGATTTAACATGACTAAATGTAGTACAGTCAGATATTAAGTGCCTCTGATGTGATGCTATAGGGCATCCCTGGCATTGCCTCTATACTTCAGACAGATAGAAT
The DNA here is from genome assembly GCA_963574415.1 of Tarsius wallacei. NCBI lineage: Eukaryota > Metazoa > Chordata > Mammalia > Primates > Tarsiidae > Tarsius > Tarsius wallacei. The sequence goes on from CAUYQG010107427.1 coordinate 20,175, forward strand.
TCATGGGGTCTATGAAATTTGAATAAGGAAAAAAAATATGACTTTTTCTTTAGTACCTTATCATTACAATTTAGTATTTCCTTAAATTATGAATACAGGCAACATACAATAGTATTAGCATTTCCTATGACTTTGACATAGTGAAATTCACATTTATTTCTATTACATTTACATTTAATGTAATTATCTCAAAATACTTATTCTCGATACTATGTAGAAATTATGATAGTTATTAGACTCTCCAGTAGATCTAATCGTTAATAGAGGAGCACATATATTACTACACCATACTTTAAAAATATTTTTGTAATTCTATGTTGATACAATTTCTTTCTTTTGTAGTCTTTTACATTTTTTATGCATTAAAAAACATTATTCTGAAAAGGGGGTCTTAGAGTCTTCATCATTGTACAAAAGGAGTTCATGAGACCAAAAAAAGTAACAAAGACCTAAGAAAGAGGAACAAGTTAAACAACACCATGAGAAAACAATTGGCTAAATTCACAATGTGAAAATTCTAAAGAACAAATGGGTCAATGTTTTCAACAAATAACAGCATGGGCATGATTAAGGGGTGTAACTAGTATAGATTTAAAGAGATCTAGAACAACATATATAGACATTTTGATTCATTTAAATATATAGACTATAAAAGGTATTTTTGAAGTAATTAAGTAAACAGGAATATGAACTGCTAGATGTGATCATGATATTGAGATTATATTTTAAAATATCTGTTGGAGAGATATATTCAGATATTTACAGGAGGAAAGATATGATACTGTGTCTGGGATTTTACTACAGCAACAAAAAACAAGTTGGGGATGAGCAACAGCTGCAACAAAATTGGCAAAATATTGACAATCATTGCTAGGTGGTGAGCACACAGAGATTTACTATACCATTTTCTCTCTTTGCATGTGTACTTAAAATTTTCCTTAATAAAACATTGAGAAAAGACGGATGCCAGAAGGATTACATAAAATCAGTAAAGGCAATTATTTCTGGGAAGTAGAATGAGGGAAGATTTTTCAAAGTCTACATTATGTACTGTTTTGATTATTTGTTATAAATTCATACTCACTTGTATTTTTTAATACTATTTTTTAAAGCATGTTTAAGTTCACAGCAAAACTGAAAAGAAGGTACAGAGATTTTCCATATACTCCTTGCTCCCACCTCACAGCTTTTCCCGTTATCAACATCCCCCAAAGAGTGGTACATTTGTTACATTTATTGAGCCAACATTAACACGTCATAATCGCTCAAAGTTCATAGTTTACATTAGAGGTCACCCCTGGTATTATGCATTCTGTGGGTTTATACAAATACATAATGACATGGATCCACCTTTACAGTACCATACAAAGTATTGTCGCTGCCCTAAAAATACTCTGCACTCCACCTATTCATCCCTCTCCCCTGCCTCCAAACTCTGGCAAGCATTGGTCTTTTTAAGGTCTCCACAGTTTTGCCTTTTCCAAAATGTCATATAGTTGGAGTCATACAGCATAAAGCCTTTTCAGATAGGCTTCCTTCACTTACTAATGTGCATTTAAGATCCTTCCATGTGTTTTCATGGTTTGCAAGCTTTTATTTTATTTCATTTTATTTTATTCTATTTTATTCTGGTGCTAAATATGGTACATTGTCTGGATGTACCATACATGATTTATCCATTCACCGACTGGAATATCTTGGTTGCTCTCAAGTTTTGACAATTATGAATAAAGTTGCTATAAATGTCCATGTGCAGGTTTTTGTGTGAATATGTTTTCAACTCCTTTGGATAAATACCAAGGAGCACAATTGCAAGATCACATGGGAAGAGCATGTTTAGTTTGGTAAGAAACTGAACAAAGTGACTGTGCCATTTTGCACTCCCACCGGCAATGAATGATAGTTCCTGTTACTCCTCATTCTTGTCAGCATTTGGTGTTGTCAGTGTTCTAGATTTTGGTCATTCTAATAGATGTATAGGAGTATCTCATGCTCTGATTACATGTGATGTGGAGCATCTTTTCATATACTTATTTGCCATCTACATATCTTCTTTGGTGAGATGTATATTAAAGCTTTTGGCCCATTTATCAGGTTGTTTTCTTACTTTTTTAGTTTTAAGAGTTCTTTGTACATTTTAGATAACAGTCCTTTATCAGATTTGTCTTTTGAAAATATTTTCTCCCAGTTTTTGGCTTTTCTTCTCATTATCTTGACATTGTCTTTCACAGAGCAGAAGTTTTTAATTTTAATGAAATCCAGCTTATCAATTATTTCTTATGCATTATGTTTAAAATTTTAAAATAGCAACAAAATTTTCCAATTTTTAGGAAAAGAGAATACAATAATGGACAAGTGGTGATATGAAAAGAATATGTGGGATGAAGGTAAGAGGGTTGGGCAAAGGAGGCTGTCTCTTTGTCTGCACCAGCCAGTCTTACAGATGCCGATTGATGGACTGTTTAATGTTAGCCACCATAAAGAAAAAAGCTGACTGAAATCCTGGAGCCAAGAGAAGCAGGAAATGTGGGAATTAGCAGAAATAAGACCCATGGGAAATAAGGTCCAGCAGCCCTCAGTAGCATTGAGGTAAGGTAAGGTTGTTGGAACTACTCAGGGAATGTTCTCTGGGCACTAATATGTATTAAGCACCTACTAAGCCTGTGTTTGATTACTGCTGATCTTTGACCACCCACACTAGTTCAAACCACCACAAATAGGGTCTGGTCAATGAACATAAATGTATGTATTAAATAAGCTTCCAAACTCTGAAACAGTCGTTTCAATATCAGTTCAAGGATATAAAATGGAAAGGAAAAACAAACAAACAAACAAACAAACAAACAAAAAACTCCCTGTACAAGAACATTTATACAGTCTTATTAGAGAGAATTCAATGTTTAAAGATGGGTCTTTCAACTTGCCAAACTCTTCACAGTGTGAAAATGGTGAAGGCCAGAGAAAAATGACTTAAAATATTTTTTTAAATTTTAAGCCACCTAATTTGTGATATTTGTTATCAAAGTCCTAAAAAATTGATATAGGTGGCTTAAATGTTAAATTTAAAACTGCTATTTTTAAATGCTGTTAAATATTATGTATATAAATTACCAGCATCATTCTTATCAGACCTGGAAATGACAATACAGAAATTCATATGGAAACATAAACAGCCGGGCTTGGTGGCTCAGCCTGTAATCCCGCGCCTTTGGGAGGCTGAGGTGAGTGGACTGCCTGAGCCCACGGGTTCGACACCTGCCTGGGCAAGCGAGACCTCATCTCTACAATAAATCAAAAAATTAGCCGGGCGTGGTAGTGCATGCCTGTAGTTCCTGCTACTTGGAAGGCTGAGGCGGAAGGATCGCCGGAGCCCAGCAGGTTGAGGCTGCGGTGGCCGGGAGCAGCCACTGCACTCCAGCCTGGACGACAGAGTGAGACTCCAACTCAAAAAAAGAAAAAAGAAAAAAGAGAAAGAAACATAAACGACCATGAATAGCCAAAACAATCCTTAGCAAAAGAAACAAAGCAAGAAGTAACACACTTCCAGACTTCAAACTTTACTATAAGACTACAGTAATCAAAACAGCCTGGTATTGTACAAGAACAGGCATACAGACCAAAGGAAGAGGATAGAGATTCCAGAAGCAAAGTCTCAATTTCTCAACCAACTCATCTTTGACAAAGCCTCCAACAACAACCACTGGGGAGAGGAGAACCTATTCAATAAATGGTGCTGGGAAAACTGGCTGACCACATGCAGAAGATTGAAACAGGACCCCTACCTATCACCACACACAAAAATTAACTCTAAA